>SNQJ01S0048481.1:5766-18680 GCA_010110895.2 Picea sitchensis
CTCCAAATACTATCCAAAACCACTGAAATTATAGAATGAGATCATGCAAGGAAAACCCGAGTGCTCAAATCTCCAAAATCCCTGTCAGACTCTTGGATCAACCTCCCTCCAAGAAACAATGCACCCCCTCGATGACTGAAACCATAGATAATTTGGCCTCTCTCCTAGAGGCCTCCCAAATGCTCCAAAACCACTGAAATGATAGATCGAGACTGCCATTTCACCGGTGAAGTCCTGCCAAATAGAGAAGATATGAGCTCTCAAATGGGTGAAACCACTTTTTGAAGTGTGTCCCTCTCCTCCAATTCGCCTAATGCTCTAGTAAATCAAATGGCACATAAACTCCTCCCTAATGAATCCAGAATTACCGACACCAAGACCTCGCAATGAAACCCTGTGTGCTAGAATATCCCAAAGCCCCTTCCAATCTCTTTGATCGAATCTCTCAATGAATGGTGCCCTCTTCATGTACCTATGTATCGTGAGAAACTCTCCCAAGAACCTAGTAGATTCCTACAGAATGGTGTGGAGGAGTTTTTTTCATCCCCGAGACCAAGCTTGAACAAGATAGGTGGAATCTTCACCTCACCAAATTGTCCTCTAGGTTTGTTAAGTCAGTCCCCAAAACCCCCACGTGAAATGGACTCCTACCAGTTGTACGATATCAAACCGATAATTCATGAATGAGAGAATGGTGCTCTCATTCTCATTTATCCTTCCTGCCATGGTCCTCCAGCTTAATTTTTCTTTATTAATTATTAATTAATTAAAAAAAAAAAAAAAAAAAAAAAAAAATTAATTAATTATTAATCATTAATTATTAATTAATTAATTAAATCACTTAATTAATTAATTAATCTTTACCTCTCAATTCCTATCTCTCCTTGTGGCTTCTGACCAAATTCACTTTTCATCATTCTATCATGTAGTGTGGTTCCTGATTCCAATGACTCATTACACTAAGAGGTTCCTCCAAGTATTATGCCCAATGTGACCTCCTTAGCATTTAATTAACATATAGCCCTAAATAACTCAAAAATCATGGAAACCATCTAATGAAACATAACCAAAGACAAGTCAGTAAGGGATCATAATGATGAAATAAGATGAGAAATGCAATCCGTGCCCCAAAATACCCTCAATAGCTCTCAGGTTCTATAATCTTCTATCCGCTACTAATAGTCATCATAACACCTCTTATAATTTCCATGTCCCAAAGGGGACATTACAGCCCTCCCTACTAGAATATTGTTTGTAAATAATTGAACCCATCAAAATATAATATCGTCCCATGTCAATTGCTGACACATAGTAGGTCCCATCTAGAGATGAACTATCATACACAACACCCCCTAGGTCCCATATCAGAACGACTCCGCAATACCCCGTGAAGCATAATCCCGACATATCCATTCTCCAAGTCCATACCAAGATCAAAACGGTCTCCATCAATTATTCATGCATGTTATGCATGGGCCATTTGATTTATTGTTTCCCTCAATAAATAAAAAATAAGATTATAGAATATAGGGCTAGTCTGTTTGGAGCTACCATAAGTGTGACTACCAAGAAGAACAAGAATCAGATAAATGGGTGTGACTACCAAGAAGAACGAGAATCAAATAAATTCACCCATTTAGCAGGGACAGGAATAACAATATGTAGAATGAAGAGAAGATAATATCATGGAGGAGCCAAGAAAGCATTGGCAGGAGTATTAAAGGAGATATGATAACAACTTGGAGAACCCAACTTCTCAGATGGATCTGGTAAATATATCAACTCAGTGATCATCAACTTGATCAACCACTGATTCATGGAGTAATTGTGAGTGGTAAAAGATGGTGCCACAATGGTGACTGACAGTTGCTCCTTGATAATCGTTTTGTTCTTAAAGAAGGACATAATAAAGATATCGTCATAACCCATGACTGCATAATAGATTGATATGATATATGGGCGATGCACTATGGTGTCAGGATTCAAATACAGTAGAGAGAAAGCCTCCAAAATGGGGTCAATAGAATATAAAAAATCCCCCTTTAAATCATAGTCTCCGTTGGTATTTTTCCCACCCACAAGGACACGACCATCATGCATGAGATGGCAGCTGGAACCATGGAGCCTGGGGATACTAGATGACCTAAGCACCTCAAACCTTGAATTAACTGCAGTAGTCTTATATAGAAGAGGTTGAAGAATTGGACCACGAGAGAGGCCATAACCGGCGGTGCCATTGGAAGCTCCATTAATAATAAGGATGTCTCCTATTAGAAGGAGCAACATATCCCCCATGACTCTGGGAATTGGCATCGTCTCCATCACCCAATGTGGATCTTGATTGGTGAATCTCAATCAACTGTAGGTGTTGGAAGCTGGAAGGAATCAACCCTGTTTGTCTTTCTTATAAGAAGATTCATGGACCGCCCCACCACAAATTAATACTCTGCGTCTGTAAACCCTGCGTACCCTCTAGAGACATCCAACAGAAGCAAGATGGAGGAGCCGGAGCTAGGGAAGTTTCTAGGGCCGCCTGACAATGCTAGGTATTGTCGCAGGACGCTGTTCTTAACATAGTCATACATAATGGACATGGTATTAAAGAAAATGAATAAATATATGTTTGGAACCAAGTGAATGAAGGGATACAGAATTTAGTGTTGTCCGCATTGAAAATAGCCAAAGTATTGTAGATTCGTTGGTTGTTCCAGGGCAGGAACTCACAATTAAAATTCCACCACCCACCACAACAAACATGACCTTGTTTTAAAATCTGATCGCCTGAGCACGCTTCTTTGCATGTGACTTCTGAACTTGACTAGCCCCTCCAATCGCAAGAACCATCTTCGCACCATGGGCTCAAGATCTTGACATGGGATCTTTTCTATACAAGTAACTCTTCAGTAGATAATGTTCCAGACAAGCACAATGTGCCTCTAGCAGGTGTGAGAGGCTGAATCTTTTTTTCCTCCATGTCATATTCTGCTGAAAGTATCCAACAATCTTCATGGAATTCTTTCTGTGATCTAGATGGACCAAACTCCAAGATTATTATCTTTTTGTTCGGTAATAGGGCCATGCTCATGGCAGAGATACTAGAGTTTACTGTCAAAACCTCCCATAGGCCTCTTTCAACTTCAATCTCATCTCTTCTTCCATCACAATAGAGACTAATTCCACGCTGCATCATCGCCTCCTCTCCTGTCTCCTCCCATAGGTTGATTGGTGACCTTCAATCTTCGTGATTTCTCTCCTTCTCTGCAAATACACAAGGCTAGGGCTCTGAGGAAGACCTGCTCTCCACCCACCATAGACCGATTGCAATTCAATTCCATTTCTACAAGCCGCAAGGCTAGGGCCAGTGGAAGAGATCAACAAAGACAATAATAAAACAATACAATAATCCATCATTGTTTCTGAATGCAATGAATGCCAGAGTCAAATCTTGAAACACAATTCTCTCTGTCAAATGTTCCTGGAAATAAAATCACGTCAAGAATATTGCAAGAAAATTCTGTCAAATGTTCTTGGAAACAAAATAGCATCAAGAATATTGCAATAGCAGTCTGTCAAATGATCTTGGAAACAAAATTGCGTCAAGAATATGAATTTTGAAAAAAAAAAAAAAAAATTTAATTTTAATTTTATTTTAGAATTTCTGATTTATTTTATTTGAATGTAATCATTCTAATATCACATATTATAAGTCACAGTTAAATGATAATTCTAATATCACATATATATATTTTCTTTTTTCTGCACTATAAGGATACATCAGACATTTTTAAATAACCATGTTTATATCTACTAGTCTACTAATAAGTCAAGAGGAAAAAGGCACACAATCTTTTTGCTAAACTTATTTGTAGCCAGGTATCTACAGTGAGGTTGCCATCGTTAACTTATGAATTAAATCAAGGAAATAAGGACGTAACACTCACGCTCCAAGCATTTTCGGTATCTAATCCCTCAATCAAGTCATTGGGTTCAATATCATTCTAATATGCAATCATTCTAATATCATTTCAATATCATTCTAATATGCAATCATTCTAATATCACATATTATAAGTGACATTTAAATGATGGGGTCATGGTTGGAATATGATAAGTCATAGTTATTGTGCTCTAATTTAATGGTTATTCGTTGCTTCCTTCTCGACCAAACATTTTGATGTTTCTTTTGTTCGTTAATTTGTTATTCTCATGGGATTCCATGTATGGTTGTCATTACACTGAGCACTTTGCGCACAAAAACATTCATTCATTATTATGTTAATGTTATATTATCTTCCAAAAGGTAAAATAATTTATTAATGACATTAAAATCAATCGGCTATGTGAAATATTAAAAATCCAACTTCCAATCATAACACAAGCGAATTACAATTATGTTATAAAATGTCGACACTTATTTTGAGGTAGGTGTCAAAACTACCAGACTAGTTACTTTATTTGATCGCTAATTTCAAAAATTACTTAACTATAAAATCTCCTAACTGTAACTTAACAATAGTGATACTGGCATGAGGACATGGGTGTTAAATTAAGGAGGGTATTTTACCAAGTGGAAATGTAATCCAATAAACTGAGTCAAAGGATTGAAGGGATAAAAACTCTCATGATGGTCCTCCTTCAAAACAAGGTTGATAACGCATGGTTAAAATTTTATAATAATGGCACCCATTCAAGTCTTTCATTTACCTCAAGTAGCTTCTCACCTTTAGAAATAAATAACCCACTCGTTAGCAAGGACAAGTGTGAGATTTCAATAGAGAGAATTCAAGTATTCATTACAGCTTGATTACGTAATTTCACATCCATGCCTCAATACAATCTCTACTCAACCATAAGCTAACTTCCAACACAATGTTACAAGATACCTCACAAAATTAGTAACAAAGGTCAAGTGTGAGGTATCCAAGGTAGAATGTCATTCCTCAAAACATGCTAGGCCTTCTTTAAGTCAGTGGAGACCCATTTTCAAGTAAAAAGTAATTACATGTCAAAATGAACCCTCAGATCAGTTCAAGGTAGGCTCCTCAAATTAGTGAGCCAAGTGCCTGTCAGAATGTAAACAAGGTGGGGGAATCCAAAAAATGAGATGTGGCATGGCATGGTAAGTCCCAATACATGAAAAATAACTTAAAATATCTTGTTCCATTGCCTTGGGAATCATGAACTACCTCGATAAACATGAATTTCATTGGGAACAAAGAACTGCATTAGGAAACATGAAAATGCATGCACCATCTAGATGAACCCACCGTTCAAAAGGTCATGTGATCCAGATAGTGGTATTACTCACCTATTCTAATTTCAATCTAATAACTATTTAGTGTTTCTTTCATTTTAATTGTGGTGCCACAATTTTACTTATTTTAGCAGCTTTAGTCCTGAACTTCCAGAGTCGCTTTGAGGCCCTAAATGACGTTTTTTGGAAATGAATGCTCCGACAAATATGATTCTGTTCCAGACTCAATATTCAATGTTGGAAATGTAGTCCTTGGATAGATATTTCAACGGTTGCATCATGGCATCAAACCATGATGGGTATGCCAGTTACTAATTCCGGGAAATTGATGTACTAACTTGTCTCATGGGGTCTAGTTATTCTCAAAAAGTTTCATCTCCAGGGTTATTAGGCTTTTGGATGTTTAGGGTTTCATCATTCATTTTTTATGATAAAAGGCCTTTCAACCTCATTGTAACATCCATCTTCTAGTGAATGAGTGTATACGTCACATATCTTGTCAGAGATAAGCTACCAACGCTCTAGCTAGTTTATTTTTATCTCAATTCAGCATCTTCGCCATTTGTTATTAATGAAAATGGAAGTCTTATTTCCACTCACATCTCTGCGAGCTTATGTGGTATTTATGTATTTCTAGTCAGGTTCCTACATAAATGGTGGACTGCACGATGGTCCGCTTGTTCTCGATCTTTCTTTGTATGTCCCTAACGAGGTCGGTATAAGGAGTTGGGGCTCAATCGCTGGAACTTTAGAAGATCACCGCGAAACCTTCGACGGATCGCCTTTGGGGGGAAGAAAAGAGTTATGAGGGAGTAAATCATCAAAATGTTTCTCGAGGAGCCCTCGAGAAACAAAGGAACGTGAATGATGGACAACTTTGTTTTAGACTGTAACTGATTCACCAAGAAATGATCGACATCCAACAACCACTGGAGGCACTCCTTTTAGCGGTATAAAATTTGACATTCCAATATTTGAGGACCAAATAGATGAAGATGTCATAGATAGATGGTTGAATATGTTAGAAGGATATTTCTCGCTCTGAATTTTCCGATCGTATTAAAGGATTATTTCGACTAAAGTTTCATGTCAAGGGGACCGGTGGGAAACTCCATTTATAATAGGGAGGAGGTGAATCCTCTCGTTTCTTGGCCACACTCCTACTTGGAATTATTTTCGAGACTCCATCAAGGAACAATATTATCCGATAGGGAGCTATGAGGACAAATAAGCATACAATGACTACGCGCAACAAAGGGATGCGAAGATGTGCATGAGATGACGGACCGTTTTCATACCCTACGCATTAAAGTTGGGTATCAAAGATTCAAAAAAAAATTTGGTGTTAAAATACCACAGTTTTCTGCACAGATACATTCAAAAGGAAATGGAGTTCCTCGGCATCTCCTCGCTTGGTGCAGCATACCGATGAGCCAAGATTGAGAAGTTCAAAGAAGAAAAGCTTTATGACTCTTTGGCTCCAGAATTAGAAGCAATGGAAATGTACCTAAATAACAAAGGACCAAGCCAAGGTGGAGCGGCCCATGATAACCCGCCAAAGACACAAGCAATGAACAACACCACAAAGCCAAAAGGACACCTGGAAGTGGTGTGAGTTCCATAAGATCTCCGGCCATTACCATAAGTGAGTACCGCCAAGGACATTAATCGGTAGCCGAGTTGAAGGCTTCTTAACTGGATGCATGCTCCGACTCTAAATCAAAACCCAACAAGGGGAAAGATAGGGGGAAGCATATTATCGAAGCGAAGCCCAACGCCATCGCTAGTTACCACAGATCCGTATGGAGGAACCGTGAAGATCCAGAGGAGGCAGAGAATTTCTTCCATTCCAAGATGTGGTTAAATGGTTCAGCTGTGCCTCATTGTTGACAAGAGCCAAAAGAACCTCATCTTGGTAGTGGTTGTGAAGTGGTTGGGCTTGCTAACCACAGCACACCAATAACCATACACCATCGGGTGGTTGCACCCAAGGACAGACCTCCACCAACAATGTCATTTTCCCTACAAAGATCAAGCCCTTCACAGATGAGGTATTATGTGACATTGCTCCTCTTGATGTTTCGATGTATTATTAGGCCAACCGTGACATGGAAGTGCGACATGTTGTGTATGAGTCTGTGCCTCGTTTTTATTATCACCTTGGGAAATAATCTGTATGATACCGGAGATAGCACTGCTTACCACCATCTCTTTGGTTAATGAAAAACAATGCAGTAAGCTCATTTCCGAAATCGAGAAATTTGTTTTCCTCATGATCCACCCTCAAGGAAAGAAGAATACTATGGGCCATGACATCTAGACAGGGCCCCGCTGCACTAAAACAACAGATGGATTAGGTCGTGGAGGTGAGCAATGAGGACATCTTTCACTGCTGTAAGTGCCTCTGTGCTGCCAAGTCAAGCACCCCATCGACCTGACCCCGTGTGCAACGCTACCCAATGGACCCATCTATCGCTAGAGAATGACTAAAATAAAGAGGGGCAGACCAGAGTTGTTAAAAGGTCAAGACCGGGTTGGAGTTCATCGCCCTGTGGGAGCCCGCTCGTGTTGGTGTAGAAGAAGGATGGGACTTGGAGACTTTTCTATCACTATCGGGCATTGAACAAGATCACTTTTTGGAATAGGTACCTGATCCCACTGATTGATGACCTTTCCTGACCAACTCAAGGGGAGAAATATTTCAGCAAAATCGACTTTGGAAGTTCCGGGTATCACTAAGTACCAATCGAACTTCATCCGATGTGTGGAAGACTACCTTCAAATCCAAGGAGGGCCTTTTCAATGGTTGGTCATGCCATTCAGACTGACCAATGCACCTCAAGTAGTATGAGGATAATGGACAACATCCTACGTACCATTCACCAACTCATTTGTAGTGGTGTGTTTTGATGACATTTTGATCTTTCACTAGAATTGGGAAGAGCACCTCCACAATATCCGACATGTCCTCCAAACACTAGGACAACACAAGTTGTGTGCCAATTTGGAGAAATGTACTTTGGCATAACCCAGGCCCAAGATAGGGATAAGCATTATTGATGAGCTTGGGTATGTGGATCTAGCAAAGATCTAAGTCATTCGTAATTTTCCCCAACCAATTCCCATCAGAAATTCACAAATTTTAGGGTCTTGCCAATTTCTACCACAGAGTTGTGTTGGGATTCCCCTTATATCACTTGGCCCTGAGTCAAGTCACCAAGGGAGGAGCTAAAGAAAATTATTTTGGTCCAAATATCAACATAAGGCATTTGGGGAGTTGAAACATCACCTCTCCTCAAGACCGCTACCTACATTACTGTGACTTGGTAAATAAATCATTTGATATTGAGACAGATGCCTCCTAATATGCCATCAGCCCTTACTTCCAACATGGGCATCCAAGTGGACATATCACAAAGGAGAGACACTTTCCAGACAGTCCCCGTAGTTATCCCACTTACAGTGTACAAATGTGATTCATTGTGCGTGCTTTGCTCAAGAATGGAAGCATTACATTTTGGAAAAGGAAATAGTCATCCACATAGACCAATCAATCTCACATCATACGCATATCAAGGGAAGTTGCGCAATTGCCATCGTATGGTCCACATACCTCAAGTAGTCAGCTATCGAACATTAAGTACAAGAAATTCCACACCAATAATGTTTCATACTGCCTTCATTCAACCACCCATCATGGTGCTAACCACTCTTCTCAACTCTTGTGGGCACGAAATTTCCTGGATTACCGCTTCTACACAAGTGATCTAGAATTCGCCACACATAATACACTCTTTAGAGGGTAAGCAAGTTCAAAGTTTCACTTCCAGATGCCCCCGGGTTTGTCACCTGGACACTTTTGTGTTCCTTCAAGCGAAATGCTAAGACGGGGAGGGCTGACTACAAATGCTGCTAAGCATTTCGTATTTAGAAACCATATACATCGCAGTATTTTATTGGCCAAACATTTGACAAGATGTCGAGAAGTACATCAAGTCATGCATTGCCTATGCTATTTCCAAACCAAACATCACAGCAAGGCCTCTATACTCCGCTTTCCTTACCCCAAATTCAACCTTGGGAATCCATCTCTGTGGACTACATGTCAATCCTCCCATCCACCAAGAGGGAAAATGACTATTTTTTTTGTGGTCATCGACCGATTCTCGAAGATGTCCATTATGATGGTCTCCAAGAACAATATCGTGAGCGTGAAGCCACCGCATAAACTCTCTTTGAACGAAAGGGTACACTTTGGTATTCCACAGTCTATCATCTCGTGATAAGGACAACAAGTTCTCAAGAATTTTGGTCCAACTCGGTCGACATGTTGGACACCAAGCTTCTCACCATTCACATCTTTCCATCCGAACCGATGGCCGATAGAGGGTCGTTAACTGATGATTGTACACATTCTCGGCGATAAAAATCAAATCATCCCTCGAAGACATGGGATGAGAGCCTCCCTGTGTACAACATAGCTACAAATCGCCTTCCATAGCTCAACCATCCATAGCCCCTTTCAAGTGGGTTTGGGATTCCAACCACTATAAGTCCCATTACGTGAGCTTACGCCATATGCTACTCTTCGAAGATTCATCCATGTCCACCTGAGGCTAACAAGGAAAACAGATTCATTGAGAACATTCTCAATGACATCCACCAACAAGTTCATGACATATTGGACAGACAATGCTAAGTACAAGCAACGACATGATCAACATCTAGTGCCACACAACTTCCAAGTTGACGACAAAGTGTGGTTGCATTTCCAAAAGGAGCATCTCGCTGGACCCCAACGCAAGCTTCGTCCACTCCGATATGGGCCATACACCATCACCAAGGTTATAGGGGACAATTCCCTTGAGCTCAGTATTCCACCATCTCGTTTTTCACCTAGTGTTTAATGTGGACCACCTTCGGCCCTCTACTTTCCACCTCTACTAGACACATCCCACATGGCAAAACAACTCACACCAATAGGAGTTAAACCTGCATTGCATGGAACAAGCCACAATCACATTGAATTATGGACAATAATGGATCAAGAACACCCGCCAATGTAGGATCCATCTATATCAAGTTGTCAAATCAATCCAACTCCTTCACTGTGGCAAGTGGCTCACTAGGGACCAAATTCGCCAGAAGTTTCCTCATCTCATGAGGAACTCAACGAATGGGGACCATTGCTTCCTAAGGAGGATCGTGCAGGATATTGGTGTCCACCCACCATTCCACTTGGACCCACACCATTGTTTCTTTAAGTTTTTCGCTTCTTAATTGTAGCACAATTTACTATTTTTAGCGCTTCTTCTCGAGTCCCTAACTTGAGCTCGCTTTGAGGTCTTAAACGACATTTTTTGGGAATGATTGCTTCGACAAATATGAGTCCAATCCAAACTCTATATTCTCTATCAACAATGTAGTCCTCGGATATATCTTTATAACGATGTATCATGTGCATCAAACGGATATAGTATGCCAAAGTTACTTAATTCCTAGAAATTGATGTACCAATTTACACCAATCCGGGCCCATATCTCCGTGTTTCATCTCCTAGGGTTAGGTTTTGAATGTATAGGATTTTCCATTGTTTCAATATATAGGCCTCTCGAGTCCATTGTATCAGAAATTCGTAGGTCAGTAGTCGTCACATCTCTTTCTCAGAGATAAGCTACTAGCACACTAGCTAGTTTATTTCCATTCTCGTCTGTAAGCATCTTTCAATCATTTGTTATTAACTAAATGAAGTCTTATTTCCACAGATTCTCGCTAAGCGTTTATGTGTATTTATGTATTTCATTGTGTTCCTACATAAATCCGGATCATCATGCCACACCATATGGTCCTTCCACATGTCATCAAACCCTCCAACTCATGAAAACAGGTCTCCCAATTATCCAAAGCTCAAACATAAAAGGGATAATTAAGAAATTCACTAAGGTTACCCCCTATCAAAATGAGTGGTGACTAGAGAAAATTGAAATACTACAAATATTTTATAAATCTTAATTTGGTTGACATAAACTAATTTTCCAACTTTTGAGTTGGAATAACAAAATGAATATCGTCAAAATTAAGGCCAATGGTCATGACCTCCAAAGTGAAACTTATTGGAATAATCCAAAAACACCCTCAGATGAGTGAATTTGTAAATTTTTTATTAGAAATGAGGTTCAGGATGAGCACCATTTCCCTTTAACTTGTCATAACCTTAATAATATAAGTGTTAACTTTACCTAATTTATGATAAATTAACTTCTCTTTACGACAACATTACTTGAGAAAATATAATGTTCCCAAGCGAGGATGCAAGAAACATCACGTTTTGCATGAATTTTAAACTTTTTTTGGTTGTGGCATTTCGTCAAACACTTTTCTTATTATGGTCCTTTAGGTTGCACTAAGGTTTAATATGATGATTTATATGTGTGTTTGCAACAATAATCAAGAATATATAACAATGGACATACCTCAACCATATGCAAGATGAATCAACACAAGAGATAACTCAAAATACCTCAGATCTGATCTTTATTCATAATAGCACAAGAAATCATACAATAGATCGATGGATCTGGTACAATATAGCATAAGAGATCATAACAAAATGAGGATGGTCCTCAATCAATATCAAGCGAGAATATCCAAAGTCCACCTGGCTACAATAAATGAATACTAGGCGAGATATGGTTTGTATGAAGTGTCAAACCCCAAGACTGGATAGGTCACGACCTGCTAAAAGATGAATACCCTCAACAAATTTGGCCTTGTTGTCAAAGGACACCAAACCCTTCGATGAATATGCCAAACTATAGATCGGGTCAATGTCGAACCCTTGGTGAGGTCTCAGGATGAAAAATGAAGTTTTGACCCACCAAATGCACAAAACCCTAGTCTGGCTTGTGCCCTCCTGGATGAATGAAGACCAATAATTCATCCTCGCTCCTAGAGGCCTCCAAATAAACCCCAAAACCACTAAAATGATAGATTGAGATACTGCAAGGAAAACCCAAGTGCTCAAATCTCCAAAATCCCTGTCAGACTCTTGTATCAACCTCCCTCCAAGGAATAATGCACCCCCCTGGATGACTAAAACCATATATGATTTGGCCTCTCTTCTAGAGGCCTCCAAATGCTCCAAAAAACCACTGAAATGATAGATCGGGGCACGGTTACCTCACTGGTGAAGTCCCAAGCGAAATAGAGAAGATTTGAGCTATCAATGGGTGAAACCACTTTCTGAAGAGCACCCCTCTCCTCCAATTCATCCAATGCTCTAGTAAATCAAATGGCACATAAAACTCCTCTGGAATGAACTAGAATTGATTACCAAGACCCTGCAATGAAAACCCATGTGCTAGAATATCCTGAAGCCCTTCCAATCTCTTGGATCGAACGTCCCTCAATGAATGGTGTGCCCCCCTTGCTGGAAACCCTCAATGGTGTGCCCCCTCTCTTCCTGTACCTGTGGCTAGTGTAGAACTCTCCTGCAACTTAGTATATCTGAAGTAGAATGGTGTGGGTGGAGTATTGCATCGCCGAGACCAAGCTTGGAACAAGATAGGTGGAATCTTTCACCACTGAATTGTCCTCTAGGGTTTGTTAAGTCAAAACCCCCACGACATGGGCTCACTAACTAGAAGCCAGATATAAAAAA
>SNQJ01S0048482.1:205-15275 GCA_010110895.2 Picea sitchensis
ACGCACCACCCAGTAGCAAATCCATACAATTCAAAGCAAAGTTATGGAATAACTCAATGGCTCCAACCTTTGGAATATAAGGCCTATCAGTTATTCACAGAGTTTGAAATATGAGGACGAGATCTAGAACAGGTTGTTAATGCAGTTGAACAGTGCCTAGAAGGGCCAGTGAATGACGTATTGATCTAGGCGTTCATTGAGAAAGAGGCCATAGTACAACAACAATTCGAAGCAGCTCTAGCCAAGCTCGAGGAGTTCGAGGAAGAATTAGCCACACCAGAGTGACTCAGGATGAGTCACAGGTGAGTGTTGGAGGCCTATTGGCCCTTGACCAAGTTTGGTAAGGTTCTTGGTCATGTTAACCTATTTTGGGATTTCGACAAACTATCGAAGAAGGATCACAAGACGAAGCAGAGATCACAGGATCTCAGCCCCTTTTTGGGTCCTTTTTGGGTTTTTGGGATTATGTAATGGGATTGGGATGTCGACCCATGGGTTTACCCATGTTTAGGCCTATTTTGTAATATATAAATATATTCCTAGGCTATATAGAAGAAGGAGATTGCATCTATATGATGTCAGTGTGCTAAGTGCAAGATGGCTAAGTGCTACGTGATAGTATGATTTAGAGATGCTTCGTGCATGATTGTAAGAGACCTGAAAAGCTAAGTGCAAGTGGTTGTAATGGACCATGGAAGGATTTGTGCTTTAACACAAGGAAGAAGGATCCAGCGAGTTGCGCAAATCTTCTGTCTTATGAAAAGAAGGGTTTTGAGGCTCTGTGTTGTAACCGATTAAATGAAGACAATAAAGAAGAAGAGTTGATGAACGTAGCCCCAGGGTGGGGGTGAACCATGTAAATACTGTGTTACTTTGCTCTGTGCGATGTTCTGATGCATTTATATGTTGTTTGCTAAGTACTTTTGAGATGATTAGATAGATCTTCTTATGCTTAGTGCTAATGATATGTGAGAATGTTATATTTGATCTATATGACTATGCTTAGTGCTTGATTTGATAGATTTGATTTATTTACCTATGCTAAGTGCTTAAATACATTAGATTAGTGTGAATGTTGCGAAGCTCTGTTTTATCAGCGAGTGGATATTGAATTCATATTGAGGAATTGACGATGCTAAGTGCTTTATTAAGTAGTACTATCACAGATCTGTGTCCCAGCTAGGGTTGCAGACACCTAAGTCTTGCAACCACCCCTACCTCTACCTCAGGTGAGACTTCATCTACTTCGCAGGTGTTGCCAAAAGGGCTGGTAGTTAGGTCTTTGTTGGTGCATTGTTGTAGCGTTAAACCCTGGGTCTGCCCATGTGCCCAATAGAGCCAGATCACAAATGCAAGGGAAAAGGGAGAGTGAATTACATTGAGGTGGACTATGATAGTGATGAGGAGGATGAATAAGAGGATGAGGCTTTAGATTCCTCATTAGAGAAGTCACATGACTCTTGTGCATTTGATGGATAGTTGGATGGAAAGGATGATAATGCATGTTCTTTAGCCTCCCTATCCAACAATATTGAGGATTCAAAACTTCAGAATAGTGGTGACATTTTTGAGGATTCAAATGAGTTATCACCTAGTATGAGGTCATGTGTGGGGTATATTCTTCCTCCCATGGAGTTGAGAATGACACATTCCTTACCTTCTTGGATAGTTATGATAGACATGAGACAGGAGGATATCCATAGCATTTTGAAGGTGGTATAGGATCCTTGTGTAGAATTTGAACACAAGGAACATATGGATCTATAGACCTAGGAGGAGAGGCATGGATTGGATACAGTTGACTATATACATACCTATCAGTATGATGAGATTGATTCACATGTTTTGGGGAGTATATTGTTATATCAGATTTTGGAGAGTGACAACTTGTTGGAATACTCACTTTCAGGACTAATATACAGTGATGAGGATGAAGTCCTTATTGGTCGAGATGACCATATATATTGTCTGGAAACATGTGTATGGGATCCAGGTGTAAATGGAATTAGCAGAGTGAGCACACAAGAGGATACAACATGATTCATATGGGGGTAACAGTTGGTGATGGTGTGCAGTGGAATACAAGAGGACTTAGTAGCATAGTGGACAGTGGGAAGTTAAGTGCCTTAAATTTTGAGGAGTGTGTTGTTGTGGATTCCATTGTTGACACTAGAAGTAAGAGGCATGAGGTATCACAACAGAAGGATTGTGATCAGGAGTCACATCACTTGATAGGAAAATTGAGATTCAGTGAGGACATGATCATGGAAGACACTAGATGCATTGATGATACACACACATTGATGGTAGGATATTATTGGAGGGCCTCGATGGCACATGGTAGTTCAGATGGGGGACTTGACATTGATGAATTCCATACACTTAAGGAGAGAGTGTATGTTATGAGGACCAACTAACAACAACTATTGATGGATAGGAATTACCTATTGGAGGTTGGAGAGATGTATCATGGGGAACTGAAGGAGAAGGAGATGGATGTGGACCAACTCACTCATGAGTTGGTGAGCACATGAGGATTCTTGGAAGGCACATAGGAAACCCTTCAAGAATTAGGGTCCATATTAGAGGAGCTACTTGAGGAGACTAGTCATGGATCTATTACATTTATCTCAGCAAGGATTCAGATGTTTACTTCAACCACTTTTCCAGAGTATGTTGGTGGTTTGGGAGAGGAGTGCCAAATTATGGAGGTGTGTGAGGGATACCCAACATCCAGGATTGTTGATGGTTATGGAGGGATATGATCAGGAGACACTAGAGGATTTCCAGGTGTCACAGGGACCACCATTCAAAGGTATTTCTGAGACAATTGGTCATACACATGCACATGGGGATTCCAGATCCAAGGGAAGTTACGAGGACACTTCCATTTATGTTCCAGTATTGGTTGACATCCATGTAGAGGTTGATCTAGCAATACACCTTGGATACATGATGAGGAAGGATAATATAAGAGCTTCCATGACTATATAGGGGTATATGATCATGAGAGATAGTTAATAGGAGCATGTAGAGGTGTATAGTAGGATTCAAAGGGGTGCATTGGATTGCAGGGAGGAGACATACTTAGTGGAGAATGGAGATTCATCTCCCTTGCAACAATACATAATTCTGGGAGATCACCTTCATAGTAGCAACAACTATATGAGTGATGATGAAGAGAGAGTTATTAACCAACGGTTTGTGGAGTTATGATTGTTGTACATGATGGTTGGAGTTTAGTGAGGAGCACAAGAGATTATTCACCATGGGTGTTAGTGGATGAGATTTTGTTCAAGTCCTTGGGATTGAACAAAGTATATGATACTTTCAAGTCCTACATACAATTATAGTTATTTCTATTAACCTTCCCTAATACCTTCATCATAGACACCAACATAGGGGGAGATAGACAATGTCAGGGGACATGGAGAGTTGGTAGGAAAATACCACCTGATGAGAGTGACTTGATTATATAAAATAGGATAGGAGTGCTTCATACGAGATAATAATATGAGGCTTGGGGAATGAGGGAGAGCATCATCATCCATATGACAGAGTATGTTACAAAAATGGATATAGGTTTAGAGTCTTAGTAGGATGGGGACTGGTAGAAGAGATGGAAAAATTATTCTGATCAAGTTTATTAGGTTAGTTGGTAGGAGGTATGGTCGCAGCAGGAAGTGTCTGGGATATTTAGGATTATACATGATGTATATATGGTTGGACAAGTTGTCCATTTCATGACTCATCAACGGGATAAATATAGATTCTCCTTGGGGGATGGTGATAATGATGTCATGAGACACATGGAGGCATGAATTTGTAGCTACCCTTGTTTTAGTACTGAGTTGGGAGAATATTCTAGCTTATATTGACCCTGGAGAACTAGAGATATATAGTGGGGTTCACATCATAGGGTTATCGCGAGAGCATGGGTCTCTGTAGGAAACAATGTGGATTGCCAGGGAGGTTGATTTTAGTGATTATGGATAGGAAATCATGACAATAAGCATACTTTGGCCAAAGGATTACAGTTTTGTGGGCACCTAGATACTTGGTATGAGAACTTTAGAGATATGTGATGTAGGATTTGGTGATCCTCTAGAGTGCATGAGGGTTTCAGAGACTTGCATGATTGATTATTTCCATTGTTGGGGGAATTTGAGAGCAAGTCAAGATGAGTGTTCTTTGTGGCAGGATGGATCTCCTTGGATGAGGATCAGACATATCAACATATCATTTTCTTGGTTAGTAGGGGGTCTCACTTCTGCAAGAGATGATAGTTGGGAAAAGGGTTTATGTGATATACCCCTTGATGGATGGATGTTCTATCTACTTGTGTCATTAGTTGGGGGTCTTCAGGAGATTCATGATGTTGGTATTTTACAAGACTATACTTTGCAGGGAAATGCAATTTGCATATTGATATGGGATCCATAGATTAGAGTGCTTAATAGTCCATAGTTTGATGGGGTCGAGATCCGAGTAGAGTGGTTTCTTGAGGCATTGACCGAGGATTGGATGTACACAATCATTCTACTCATCAGGAGCATTTGGGTGTCATGTAGGGTGAGCACTTAGAGGGTCCATGTCTTGAGAAGAGATTACTACATGTCACACAAGTGGATATGGGATCATGGTATCAGATACAAATTTATTCAGTTATTTCTTGACAACAAACAATATTCTAGAAGGGAGGACTGTAATGTCCCCATTTTTGGAAATTATTATGTTGTAAAGTGTTATGCCTACCAGAGTAGCCAGATGGGGTTGATAACGATTTTAGGAGTTATTGAGGGGTTTTATTGGGCCCAAATTTTATATTTCATCACATTTCATCATCATGATCCATTTCTCATACCTTGGATTTAGTTGCATTGCATTCCAACAATTTCTATAATTTTGAGTTATTATGGGTCATATTTTAACTAATTTCACTAAGAAGGTCATTTTGGGAATAATACTTGGAGAAACCTCTTAGTGTAATAGCTCATCAAAATCATGAGGAAGAGAACTACTAGATTAGATGATGAGAAGTGACTTTCAGTGGTCGGAGAAGCCATAAGGATGAATAAATCACTTTTTAGAGGAAAAAAGGATAATTAATTAATAACATGATTTAATTAAAGAATAATAAAAATAAAGTAAAAGTCACTTGGAGAGAAAGGTGAACAGGGGGATAAAAGAGAAATAGAGTCCTCTATTCTCTGAGGATGTTGATTATCATTTTGATGTCTGGCTTCTTGCTAGACAGCCCATGATACTTGGGGTTTTGAGGGTTTTGATTGAACAAACCATAGATATCAGCTCAGTTGTAAAATATTCCACCTTTCTTGATCCAATCTTGGACAAGTAGGTGAAATATTCCTCCCTCGCTATCCTACCTCAATTTCTATTCCATTCAGTGGAATTTTGTTGAGGTAGGGTGCATTGTTGGAGGTTCTCTGTAGGTTGGGCACATCACTTGAGCGAGATATATTCGATTTAGATTGGGAACGATATATCTGCAATAGATCTCATTCTCGGTTTGATTTTCATCACCCTAGCTCCTATTTTCATCAGTATTAGAAAGTATACTTCAGCCCATTCACTCTATCATTCAGGAGGGTGATTTTTCTCTTGAGGAAGGTGCATTGTCCATTTGAGATCTTGTGTTCTGGAGAGGAAGACCATTCCCAACATCTATGATATTTTTCATAGGGGTTTCCTATCACCCGATATACCTTTTGGAAATTGGTTTTAGTGACTTAGAGGCCATATTCTTGGAGGCCAAATTATTGGCTTGCTTCAGCTTGGGGAAGGTGCACTATTCATTTAGGATCTTATGTGTGGAGTAGGAAATAAATCTCATCATCTTGGAGATTCGGCATAGAGGTTTATTAGTCCCCGATATACAATTTGATAGTGAGTTTCAATGATTTGGTGAGCATATTCAAGGAGGCCAAATTCGCAGTGGTTCATACAGCCAGGAAGGATGCACTTTTCTAGAGAGGGAAACACATAAATCTTAGGTTCTAGGATATCTTCTATATTCATCATTTGGGACTCTTGAGAGTTCATATATCCACCATTATATTGTACTTTGGAGGCACTATCAGCCACATGCATCATTATTCTCCATGTATTCCAAATATGCTCCATTTTGTATGAGGTCATTAATATAATTAAATAAAATCAGATTTGAGGTATTTGTAGCTATTTCTTTTGTTACTTTTATTGCATATTGTTGTGTATTTTTTTTTTCTATATTTATATCATTTACTTACTGCAAAAACAATCAAAATCACAGCAGTAAACCCTAGTGCAACTCAAGAAGACAAATATGCAAACTGTTTGACAAAATACCACAACTAGAAAACACTAAAACCTAAAATGTTCCAAGAAAATTTGTTTGGGAAGCTTATAGGAAAGGAATGGGAAGGCATATAAAGGAAAGGAAAGGAAAGGTAATGAAAGGCATGGAATGACATGGTAAGGCAAGGCAAGGAAAGGAATGGAAAGGCAAGGAATGGAAAGGAAAGTCATGGAAAGGAAAGGCATGGGAAGGCAAGGAAAGGCATGGCATTGGAAGGCATGGAAACAAAAGGGATGGGAAGGCATGGAAAGGAAAGGCATGGAAATGTAAGGAAAGGGAAGGAAAGGCATGAAAAGGAAAGGAATTTCAA
Organism: Picea sitchensis; assembly: GCA_010110895.2. Taxonomy (NCBI): domain Eukaryota; kingdom Viridiplantae; phylum Streptophyta; class Pinopsida; order Pinales; family Pinaceae; genus Picea; species Picea sitchensis. The sequence goes on from SNQJ01S0048482.1 coordinate 6,874, forward strand.
GGCAATGCAATGCAAGGAATGGAAAGGCATGGAAGGGCATGCAAAGGCAAGGAAAGGAAAGGAATGGAAAGGAAAGGCTTGGGAAGGCAAGGCATGGAAAGGAAAGGCAGTGCAAGGTCGAGAAAGGCATAGAAAGACATGCAAAGGAAAGGAAATGAAAGGCGAGGCAAGGAAAGGCATGGGAAGGAAAATAATGGGAAGGAAAGGCAATGCAAGGCATGGCAAGGCATGGAAAGGAATGAAAAGGAAAGGAAAGGCATAGAAAGGAAACGAAAGTCAAGGAAATAAAATTCAAGGAAAGCAAAGGAAGGGAAATGAAAGGAAAGTCATGGGAGGGAAAGACATGGAAAAGAAAGGAAATGCAAGGCGGGGAAAGGCATGCAAAAGAAAGGTAAGGAATGAAAAGGAAAGTAAAGGAAAGGAAGGGCAAGGAAAGGCATGGCAAGGCATGGAAAAGCATGCAAAGGCAAGGGAAGGAATGTAAAGGAAAGGCAAGGCATGGCAAGAAAATGCATGGTGTTACACATCAAAATTCCTCACTTAACAAGTGTCACATTCTCATTGCTGTAAGTTTCTCACTTTTGTCGCAAGTGTTTCATTTTATTTTTGTAAGTGTCACGTCACAAACAACACCATGAAAAAACTTGATACAACCCCTAAAACTTGTCAGAAGAAGAAGCCCCATCATATGGAATTCAGAACAAATGTTTTTCTATGGGAATTTCTCATCTTGGAAACTCTTGGGAAGATCAGAGCTCCCCTGCTTATATACAGGGATAGCTAGCGCTCCTTGTCCATATCAAGAGGAGAATTATAGCACTATGTTTCCCATTATAAGGGAGGACTGATTTGGTTTACGAAATATTGGAAGAAATCCCATTTTCTTCTAAAGACAACTATGGATGGATCGAGTTGGTTTAGCTCAAATATAACTCCTGGGATGCATCTAAGGGAGATATCACAACTGTTCGATTCATATCCTCAACTAATTCAAAATATATCCAAGGTGGTTGAGCCTCTCAAAGCCTATAAATGGAGGCATTCTCATGGTGAACAAAGGAGGAGAAAATAAACAAAGCATTGTTATGTTGATTGTGGATATTTCGAGCAAGGGTTGGATGAGGAGGAATTGGAGAGGTTGTTGCAAAATCATCTCAAGATTGTAAGTTTCATTTTGAATTTCTCATTAATATACTTGGCCTGTTTCCTTCAAATATTTGTTTACATGTGCTTGTATATGCTTGTCTTAATCTTCATAGATCGATTGATTTTGTCTAATCCATTAGAGTAGGACATAGTGGTTTGTTTCTTGTTATCCATTGCAGGTACTTTTTAGTGTTGATTTTTCAATAAGAAAGGTTAAGCATGAGGTTCATTCCATTTTTAGCATTTCACTTAACCATAACCAATAATTTTGTAGTAACCAAGATCACAAGAAGAAACACCATGCACAAGAGCATGACAAGTACCCTGAGAAACCATTCTCAACAAGGGAATAAAACCCAGCCAAAATCATTTTCTATATTATTCAAGAGATATACCTTCTCCACCAATAAACCTAGCACACAAGAGGGTGATCAAACCCTATAAGAATAGCACCCACGAGAGGTGTGCACTTTTCCCAAGAAGGTGTACTTGCTGAAATTTCCAAACCCACATGAAAGATAACATTCCTCAATGGGGAATTTACCTTTACCTATACTAGACTGAACATGTCAATAGAAGTGTCTATTGGAACAACAGGGCCGACCTATATATCTTATAATATAATTAATATTAACTAGATTAATTATCTTTTACATTAATTACCAGTCACATTAAGGTGGGGCCGACCTATACCCTTAACATTACAATTAGGGTTATAGGTAGGTCCGACTCTTGAGAAATATAGCAAGCGATATTATACACCCACTAGTTCTCATACACTAGGGGCACATCTATAGGTATGTCCATATCTATGGTTTACTGCATTACACATAAGAACCACTTCTTCACTAGTTCTCAACCACTAGGATCACGTTCACCTGTGCTCGTCCACAGGCACGTCCACTCAATCGACATTCTTTCCCACTACATTACACAGGAGATTCATATGGAATTTCTCATCAACTCTTTGCTCATAGGAGGCTAATACATCATATTCATTTTTGTTTTCATGACGATGCATCCAACACTTTGGGATTTCACGTGTTCACCTTGTGCTCAGCCAGAGGTACGTTCAACTCTACAGATATCCTTTCTCACTACGTTACATAGGAGAATCATATTGAATTATTCTCAAATCTCTTTAAGGAGGAGGTCATCTCTATATTCCAGATATGTCACAGATAGGAACCACACACACCCTTCTTGGGGGATTTCTCTCAGGTTTGTAAGATAGAGAATGTCTCACATAGCTGCAATCATCAACAGTCCCTCTCAGTTAGGAAGGAATTCTTCATCATGCCAAGTCTCAGATGGATTTACTTTGAACTTTGTCTTGGATGTAGTCATCAACACTTTCTCTCAAATAGGAAGGTATTCTTCACTAAGTTAATTTGGTGAAGATGTCTGCAATATGCTCACTTGTAGGAAGGTATTGCATGTGTACTATTTTCCTCTGCATCATATCTCAGATATAATTATGTTTTATCTCAACATGTTTCGATCTATCATGAAACACTGGGTTCTCAAAGAGCTTCACACACATCTCTGGTTATCATCATAGGATCCAAATCATGATCAAGTAAATCTTTTAGAAGCTTGTGAAGCCATACTACTTCACACACTCAATGATGCATACTCTACTTTTGTGGTATTCAAGACCACGGAGATTTTGTTTCCTACTGCATCAAGAAACCATGACAAGTTTTATGGTAAGACAACAACTGGATGTTCTCTTCTAGTCCACTATAATCTCAACTCAATCTATATCTACATATCCTGCAAAATCAAGTTTAAACTGGAGGCATATCTCAGGCCATATCCAACTATGTCTCGTATACATCTCAATACATGATTTACTGCTATCCAGTGATTCTGTCTCGGCTAACTTATCGATTGACTAAGCACATTCACTGCATAGTATGAATCAGGTCCGGTGTTAACCAGATACATCTATGATCCAATTAGTTGTGGATCAATCTCATCTGAATAATCATCATTCATTTTCTTCAAATCCATAACGGTGGTTTTGCATTTTGTCATATTGAACTTCTTTTAATATTTCCATTGTATGTTTTCCTTGAATTAGGAAAATCTCATCTGTCCTCTATCATAATTATTTTCCCAAGAAGTGGTGCATCATACTCATATCCTTAATCTCGAAATCAGAAGTCAAGGCTTACTTGTATCCAACAACAAGTCTTTCTGAATAATTCATAAAACATCAAGATCTCGTTACCAACACGGTAATAATATAGGTTTGGATCATCAACACTCTTGTTGAAACACAAACTCATCAAGAATCCATTCATCTGGTATAGTTTCCAACTCATAGATGGTAGTACGGATGGAAGTGTATTGGGTTTACTGGATCAAGTGTCTCATCATAGACAACTCCCTTTGTTTGTGAGAAACCTCTAGCTATAGATCTCGCTTTGTATTTCTCGACACTTCTATCAGCTATATGATTGATCTTATAGATCCTCTTCGAAGTCATCACAGACTTCCCTTCTGGTCTCTGGAAAATATATTATACATTATTCTTTTAAGATACACTCGTATTCTTCTATTATGCAATATTTCCATAATTATTTCTCTTTTTGTTTCTTCAATGAAGTGGCTCATGATTGAAGGATAGCTTTGAAAACTATTTTTCTTTCTCAAGGTTTCCCTTGAGGGACTTGTATGTTTCTTTGTCTTCTAGCAGAGTTTGTGTTGATCATGGCCATGCCTTTCATGCCCCACTGTAATATCTCTGGTTATATCAACTCAAGTAGCTAAATTTTCTGGAATACTATCTGCCTTCCTCTGTAATGTTAATGATATTAACTCTATCTTCCTTTTATTTTGTTTTTGACTCCCTCTGAGTCAAGAAACTCTCTCTGAAGTCTAAAGGAAGGGAATATTCCTTTATTGCTTGTTAGATATTTATATATATTTTTTCTAACATAATAATCAATCAAATATGATTTGGACTCCTGTATCAGGGATAATGGTCCAAGTCCTTGAGGGCTCCCATACTAGGGATAGTACCCTTTATTTAAAAATGGAGTCAACTATAAAATTTGAGGTCAATTTATTTACTTAGGTTTGTAGTCATGTTTAGATTAGACGAAGTACTTCTCCTCTCCCTTATATTCATTATTTTGATATGGATCTGGATTAGTGCCAGCGGTAGAAGAATATTTACTTCCCTTCTTCCTCGTCGGATAGTTTCTTGCATAGTGTCCATATTTGTCACATCTGAAGCACTAAATTTCTGACACATCTCTTCTTTGATTATAACCTGGGTTTGATGAAGACTTTTCATATTTGAATGTTTTTCTGAAGTTTCTTTTGAATTTTCCTCCTTTCTTTGTATGAAGTACAAGGGTGTGATTTTCTTCTGGGGAGTCTTCCACTCCTCTATTTCTAAGTATAAGTTCTTCTTGAGTGCAATCAGTCCATAGACGATCAAAGGTTGGTAGAATTTATCTTCCACTGATACTCTGAAGAAAAGGCTCCCAATGTTTTAGAAGGTTTTTGACAGTGGTTAAGACAAGTTCTCTATCAGACATGATTTCTCCAATGGTTTCTAGTTGTTCTTTAATCTCTGATATCTTCATAAATAAGATAGAAACTGTGTCACTTTTCGTCATCTTGGTACTTTGAAGTTGACTCTTCAAGGTAAGATCTCTGAGGGTGTTTTCACTTTCAAACATTTATTTTAATGCTTCATACATGTCATAAGTTTTCTTCAGGTTGGAAATATGAGATAAGAGATGATCTCTTACTGAGTAGATGATTAATTTTCTTGCTTTGACATCTTATTCCTTATCTACTTCTCTACATATGTAGTTGTGTCTAGTAAGGTTTTAGTTAACACATCCAAAAGGTAATATTCTTCAAGGGTGACATGAAGCCTTGATTTCTAGGATCTAAATTTTCTTGCTTCATCAAGACTATCTTCTACTAAGTATCTGTTCTTCATTTGTTTGGTTTCTTCAAACTCTTTCCAACTGGATTTTGAAAACCTAATGATTAGGTTGAATTAGTAACCTTGGAATTTGTTGGGATTATGACTGCAAACAATAAAATTTGATGATGTCATGGAAATTCTTGTTGAATTAATAAAACGTCTCTTCAGGAAGTTCCATAAATCTATTATAAATATTTTGCAGAAAAATTTCGGCACCCTAGAAACCCTAGGGAAAAAAACTCAAAATCCTTGAAATTTGATTTTGAAGGTCTCTTGTTATGCGCTGAGGAGGGACGTAAAACTTGGTACAATTTTTTAATTCCAACGTCCACTTATATAGAGGTGAAAGGGATGATCAAGTGAGGTTCATACGGATTTCTGCAGAAACCCTAGAGGTCGTACGAAACTGCAGAAGGAGGACAGTTTATCCTTTTGAAATCTTGTACAGGGTTTTTTCAAGACCTATGCTCTGATACCATGTTTATTTTTCAATAAGAAAGGTTAATCATGAAGTTCATTCCATTTTTAGTATTTCATTTAACCATAACCAATAATGTTGTAGCAACCAAGATCACAAGAAAAAACACCATGCACAAGGACACCAGAAGTATCCTTGGAAACCCTTCTCAACAAGGGAAGAAAACCTAGCCAAAATACTTTGCTATATTATTCAAGAGAAATAACTTAACAACCAATAAACCTAGCACACAATAGGGTGCTCAAACCCTAGAAGACTAGCACCCAAGAGAGGTGCACACTTTTACCAAGAAGGTGTACTTGTTGAAATTTCCAAACTCACATGAAAGATATGATTCCTCAATGGGGAATTTACCTTTACTTATAATAGACTGAACCTGTAAATAGAAGTGTCTATTGGCACAATAGGTCCAACCTCGCTATCTTATAATATAATTAATATTAACCAGATTAATTATCTTTTACATTAATTACCAGTCACATTAAGGTGGGGCTGACCTGTACCCTTTACATTACAATTAGGGTTACAAGTAGGTTTGACTCTTGAACAATATAGAAAGGAATCTTATACACCCACTAGTGCTCATACACTAAGGGCACATCCATAGGTATTTCCATATATATGGCTCACTGCATTACATAGAAGAACCATTTCTTCACTAGTGCTCATCCACTAGGATCACATTCACCTATGCTCGTCCACAAACACATCCACTCAACAAATATTCTTTCCCGTTGCATTACACAGGAGAGTCATCTGGAGTTTCTCATCAAATCTCTTCTCAGAGGAGGCTAATACATCATCTTCATTTATGTTCTCATGATGATGCACCCAACACTTTTGGATTTCACACGTTCACCTTGTGCTCAGCCACGGGTACATCCAACTCTGTATATCTCCTTTCTCACTGTGTTACACAAGATAATCATTTGGAGTTCTTCTCAACTCTCTGTAAGGAGGATGCCATCTATATGTTCCAGCTCCACCTCAGATAGGAACCACACACACCCTTCTCATGGGATTTCTCTCAGGTTTGTAAGCTAGAGAATGTATCAGATAGATACAATCATCAACATTTAGAACTCGCAAATTGGAGCATCTTGGAAACAACGTCGCATATGAGGTACATCATACTTCTCCTCCTCTCTTTTTTGATGGATAAAATGAATCTATAGGAATGGTAGTGTCCAAATTATTGTTTCTTTCTTGGTTTAGGGGTAAATAATCCAAGGGAAAGTTCACCTGTCTATAGGGGAATATTTTCATAATAGAAATTGGCAACTCCACTGGGAGCGTATTTTCAGTTTGTTCTTTCCTTGATTCATTTGTGACCTTTTCCTAGCCTTAGATACTATTTGTTGATCTATTATGTCTTTACATATTTTTGTATTTGATAATTTTTCTCACATATCCTCTTACTGAATTTCCCTGAGTTTCTGAGTTTTTTAAGTTTTTCTCAAGATTTCCTCAGAACTAGCACCCTTCTATAGCTCAAGTCATAGTGTTGTTTCTTAATCAACCTTCTCCTAGAGTTTACCAGAGAGCGTTGCAAAACTTTGGTAATTTTCTTACCAGAGCATCGATTTTTCTTTCTTTGAAAAATTGTATACTTTCTTTCTTGTTGGGTATAATATGTGGATTTATTTTTCTAACTCAGATCATATTCTTTCAAATATTTTTCTCTGTTTGACTCAAACTTGATACTTTTCATTCTTTTATTCCTTATTGAGTTTGTGTTTCCTTATTGCAAAATCGACCTTTTTTTTCTCAAATTTGGTTTCTTTTTGCCACTCTTCTCAATTTTCTGATTGATAAGGAGATTTTATAAGTACAATACATATTCATTTGATTTTGAAGCAGTGTGACTAAATGGTTATACATTAGGCAGAGTAGATAATTCCATTTCCATTTATGCATATTGATGTTTAATTGATAAGAGTTTGATAGATGTATGGGATTGTTAAGTGAGCAATTGTTATCATTTTGAATTTATGATTGTGATGTTCTTAGTAGGTACAGGAACCATAACACTTCATCTCTCACCTTCATGTTTCATGTAACAAAGTCTCTCAATCATATTGATTGTTTCCTGTATTAAAGAAAGTTTGATTGGAATTTATAGGGTTATGATTGGTTTCTTTCCAGGAGTGAATAAAGTGGATTGTTGATTGTTGTTTCAATTGCTACAAGAATAAAGATCTAAGTTCATCTCTTCATTTCATGAGCCTGCAATGAACATACTTTTCATCTAAGAAAGAACCTTTCCAATTGAGTGTTTGTTTGAGAGTTTTGTTATAAGGTTTATATTTTGAGTTTGAAGTTGTGTGAAGTGTTCAGATATTATAGAAACAGAGTGTTATGTTATTAATTATTTCATGATTGATCTAGACAAAAAAAGCATAGATAGGTTATCTATTTTTGACACATATATTGTAACAACTCTTTTGATTAAGAATCTCGGATTAACATATAAATTAGTGAAATATACTAAACATATATATACACCAACATTTTGGCATCGTTGTCGGGGAGTTGTAAATGGTAATAGGTATAATTTTGAGTTTGATTGGTTTGATGAGTTTGGATTGGATTTAAGGACAATCCGAGGGAAGAAAGAAGATGGTAAGATGAGAGGTAAGAACCTTCACATCCACTTTGGTGGGGTTGCTCCAAAGTTAGGTTGTCCTCTTACCTTTAGTAGTTAAAAGTTTCTGTTTCATTAGTATTAGAGTTTCTTCTTTTTATGAGTAGGTATAGGGATAATAAAGGTAGATTTATTTCTTCCAAAATTTCAGAAAAATTAGAAAAATAAACAACAAGAAA
>SNQJ01S0048482.1:22272-69935 GCA_010110895.2 Picea sitchensis
TCATCTTGTACTTGAACATTTAAGTGGGGTAAAAGGAGGTTGCCCCCTCGAAGAGGCTTATTATCTGATATTATCTCTTTTTCAAGGTGTTGAGTACTTTTCTAGAGGTTTTTGTATGCTATATTGATGTTTGGTTCTTAACACCCCCTCACATAGGTTGAACAAAAAGGAACTTTGCATAGGTCGAAACCTCTCTTCTCAGCCCAGTCGAACCCTCTCTTTGTTTTTTACATCTGCATAAATAATAAAAAATCCCTCAGTCTTCAAAAGATTCGGGCTTTAACTCTGCTTTCTAAAAATAGAAAAGCAGTTACAATGATTGACACATGTAGCAGATGGTCTCCCATAACAAACAAGACAACAAATTAAATGGAAACTAAATTTGGTATCTGCTACTTGACATCTCGAACATTGGAGGTTTGTTAAGTTTTGCTGGCGAATTCACTCTAACAGCATCAAAAAAGATAAATGCAGAGTCAGTCGAATGCTTGAGGTTGTTTGAGATTTGCTGCCAGCTGGAGGATCGGTGCTCTAACTGCTGCCATATGTTCCCTATAAATGAAATCCCAGTCTGCCATTTGCTTCAATCTATGCCTGAAAGCTGGGATATTTTTCCACCTCGTCTCTTTGACCAATACGATTGCAGCAAGCTGTGCAAGCTCGTTCCATTTCATGAATAATGCCTAGAAAAATGAAAAGGGCATTGCATCTGTTTTAAATATTCTTCTTTGAGATTGAAAACTTTCTTTACTGTCGCAGGCACAGTCACTCTAATAACACATTCTAGTGCAGACCATTCGTCTTCATCAGTCACAGAGAGACAACTAGCAAGGCTTCTACGGGATTGAGACCTCTCGGGCTGCTTCAGTAAATCAGTTGTGGATATTTCGACTATTTCTGGAACTGCTCCTGAGCGATTTTTGGCAACATCATTCACAATATTTCTTACAGTGTTTGAACGGACTGATCTAGGACTACTTGCCTCTCCATATGCAGGGCACTCATTTGGCGCTGGAATGGACTCTTTAGGGAAAGGTGGTTCTTTTAACGCCACCATACCCCTGTTTTCTTTTGCCACAGAAATTGAAGGAAGATCACTGAGAAAAGGCATACTACTGCACAATCACCTACTTTGGAAGTTGGGTATTTCAGCCTTCATGTTCGAACAACGAATTCAACTAAAGATCTGGCTGCAGTAGCTTGAGTGGGCGTTGATGCCACAATATCTACTACTTCCTTGTTAGACAACACTCATGCTATCTCTGTTATTTGGAAAATACCATAAAAATCAGCCTCCAAAAAAAAACTACAACTGCCAGCTTTATCATCCTCACTACTTACTGAGCATTTCTACTTCTTTTGCATTCTGCTGATCCAGTGAATCTTGAAGTGAACCCAAGGGAAACAACTCACATTGGGCATACTATTGCATCAAATGATCAACTAACACCAAAGCCACCATAGCTTCAACCATAGGTACAACTCTAGGGACTACGCATGGATCATGTCAACCACGTGCTTGGAGTTCAGTCTCCTCTCTGTTTCTGGTGATGGTCATTTGTTTCCTCATAATGGTTGACGTTGGTTTAAAAGAAAGTCTCACTTTTATCATCTCTCCATTAGATATCCCACCCTGTATACCACCTGATCTATTAGTTATGGTCCTAATATCTCCACTCTCATCCATGTAAAACTCATCATTGTGCTCATTGCCAGTAATTAGAGTTCCTGCAAACCCACTGCCAATTTCAAATACTTTGGTAGCAGGAAAGGACATTAAAGCCTTTTGTTATGGCTTCCCAATGGGAACACAGCTTTGAAGGCAGTGAGTCCCTAACCCTTTTCGCAACCAAGTGACCAAAAAGGCCCATGCCCATCGAATACTCCACAGAAAACAGTGTCCTTGTTTGACCCAAATTCCTCCCAAACAACCATGGCATCCTGATTAGTCCCTTTTCTACCTTGCTGAGTAAACATACAGGCAATATCACTTGAGCCATTCATACACATCCTCCCAGGAATCCTGGCCAAATGGGCATCAGTTTGAGGCTCAGCAGCCGCAACTTGAAGCGATGTTTTGTTCTTCTTGTCCCTCTTCTTGGCACTGGAAGGTGCACAGGGAACACTGTAGAATCCATGCAATGAACCACCTCCAATCAAAGATTTGGGCCCGAAATTATCTGTTTAAAGCTCGTAAACACCCACAGGCTAGGAAACCAATGATGAAACCCTTTATGTTTTCTAATGACACCTGTGTGACACATTGTTTGTTTTGGACATTTAGCAGTTCACTCTCCCTTTACTCTACATCTTTCTCTGGCACCGACGAATTCACCTCGACAGCTACCAAACTCCTTGGTGATGGATGAAACAAGAAACTGCCTCCAATTTGGTGTTCAAACAGGAGATTGTCGGATGTCCCATGAGGAACACATGGTAGAAAACAGGCCTGCGCTTTTATTTTATTTTTTGGCTTCTGAGGGAAATATCCCACATTCATGAGGAGAAGGGATTTAAAAGCATTTATATATGTGAATGTTTGCATCATATACTCGATGATGTGAGCCCAAGGCTACCGCTTGAGTTTGGCACTGGTTCTTTGGCGCTGGCTTGGATGTTTGTTGTTGGTGCATGACATGGTACTTATCCTCGGTGTTGAGTATCCGGAGGTTGGCCCTAGGCCAATATAATTTTTGGAAAAATATTTGTCAATTTTTGCATAAAACTCTGCATAAAGGCCGAGGGGCCAATTTTTGCTCAATTCACCAGAAATAGATTATAAAAACCCAAATTAGGCTAATAAACCCAACTTTGCATTTACCCACAAGAGTCAAATTTTTCCATTTCAAACGACTTCACAATTTTTTGCTAAAAATGCACCGGAACTCGCTTTGAAGCTCATGCGCAGGTACTTATTTTATGCTTGGTAAGTGTCGAGCACTTTCTGTCGCCTTCACCATGCGTCATGAGCAAACACATAATGCCTGAAATAGATAGATAGAGTCAGAAAACTGATTCCCCTATTATATAAGGTTCTAACATAGGCTCCACCTGGGGAAGATAGCTCCGAAGGAGATGTATAGAACCGTTGAACTCTGAATTTCGTAGACCAACTGATCATTGGGCTACCCCCAAACTGTAAACTGAAAACAAAACTATGAAGAGATAAAAAAGAAAAGATGCTCATTCTGTTGAGATTATTTGCCATTCCTACCTACCCTACTTTGCTAATATTTACTGCTTCAACCAGGTAATGAAAAAGTGCCAATGAAGCCAACCCAGCAGTTGATCCCACGATTGGGTTTCCTCATCGTGCTTGATGAAAATCAAGGCTGAAATATGTACAGGCAACCGATGACATATTTGGTCGTTATAGAGAATACATGTTTGAAAACTTGAGCTAACATAAACCTCCATGTAATCTGCTATAGGATCAATTAAAGCATGATGCATGATATTCGTTCCTAGATCTTCTATGACTAATAGCTCAGTTTCATCCTCAAAATCAAACCATGCATCTACAACTTCAGCCTTATACTTGAAAACATAATCATCATCAATCTGCAAATCAACAGGTAGTACGATTTCCTCTTGCTTTGGAGAAGGAAGATTTTCCAAGAATTCTTTGAGATCTATTAAATTATAGGACTAAATTTGAGAATCCAAAAGTTCAATATCATTTTCAAACTTTTCAACAACTAGCTCAAGACAACAGATTTGACATTTAGGAGAATATTTGATCGATTCCAAAATACGAAACACAGTTGTTAAAAAGTCTTCGTCAATGTGAAATTCTGCTAAATTACCCCTGAATTCTTCTATGGCTTCACAAGATATAGGATTTTCCACATACCCTATCATTTTGAAACATCACCAAGGCTTTGAAATCTATTTTCTTTAGCAGTGAAGTCGCTTGTGAACTTTGAAGCTCGGGATCTTGAACAATGGAGTCGCCAGGTGAATGGTACAGCCTTCCCGTGTTTGGCTTCTGTTCACCATCAAAAGTCAAAACTAAACTTGAAGTGCACCTCTGGAGAAGTTCCCTAGTGGAGTGGCTAAAAATGTTAGCACTCTGTGATTTGCCCAAGGCTGCGGGGGCAGTCACAGAGGCAATCTCGAACCACTTGGAGTCTTGGATCTAGCCCTCCAAGACTCAGAGAGGGATCTCTCTTTTCGATTTAACTTGGTTTGTATGGGATGGATTTTAGGCTAGCTATGAAAGTAATGAAAGTATGGGGTTGGNTTCATCCTCAAAATCAAACCATGCATCTACAACTTCAGCCTTATACTTGAAAACATAATCATCATCAATCTGCAAATCAACAGGTAGTACGATTTCCTCTTGCTTTGGAGAAGGAAGATTTTCCAAGAATTCTTTGAGATCTATTAAATTATAGGACTAAATTTGAGAATCCAAAAGTTCAATATCATTTTCAAACTTTTCAACAACTAGCTCAAGACAACAGATTTGACATTTAGGAGAATATTTGATCGATTCCAAAATACGAAACACAGTTGTTAAAAAGTCTTCGTCAATGTGAAATTCTGCTAAATTACCCCTGAATTCTTCTATGGCTTCACAAGATATAGGATTTTCCACATACCCTATCATTTTGAAACATCACCAAGGCTTTGAAATCTATTTTCTTTAGCAGTGAAGTCGCTTGTGAACTTTGAAGCTCGGGATCTTGAACAATGGAGTCGCCAGGTGAATGGTACAGCCTTCCCGTGTTTGGCTTCTGTTCACCATCAAAAGTCAAAACTAAACTTGAAGTGCACCTCTGGAGAAGTTCCCTAGTGGAGTGGCTAAAAATGTTAGCACTCTGTGATTTGCCCAAGGCTGCGGGGGCAGTCACAGAGGCAATCTCGAACCACTTGGAGTCTTGGATCTAGCCCTCCAAGACTCAGAGAGGGATCTCTCTTTTCGATTTAACTTGGTTTGTATGGGATGGATTTTAGGCTAGCTATGAAAGTAATGAAAGTATGGGGTTGGGGTTTTGGTTTTTAAATGGTTAGTTTGGGACAACAAGGAGGGCCATTGGGAAAATGGGGTTTGCGCTTAAATATGTGATTCATTCTCAGATCTAGGCAAAGCTTTTACATAGGGCAAGGTAGCGGAAATGTTGGATCGAATTAAGTTTTGATGGTGTCGATTTGAAGAAGAAATAGGGGAGGAAAAATCCAAGAAAAGGAGCAGCTAAGAATTCCTTGACTGAGCTTCAGAAAAAAACATAAAGATTATCACAAGATCAGATGCAGAGTATTTGCTAATAAATTTTTCTCTGTTACTATCTTCTGACAATGAGAAATTGAAAACAAGCAAAATGATAACAGGAAAACGCCACCAACACCTCCACACAAGAATACTGTAAACAGCATGCCCAATTACTGATCAATCATTAAATATTACATAAAGGTTTTCTGGCCAAACACAGCCCACTGTCCAACAAAAAGGAAACAAAATTCCTACAGGTTGAACACCCTCACACCGGTCAAACCAAAAGGAACTTTGCACAGGTCGAAACCTCTCTTCTCAGCCCAGTCAAACCCTCTCTTTGTTTTTTACATCTGCATAAATAATAAAAAATCCCTCAGTCTTCAAAAGATTCAGGCTTTAACTCTGCTTTCTAAAAATAGAAAAGTAGTTACAGTGATTGACACCTGTAGCAGATGGTCTCCCATAACAAACAAGACAACAAATTAAATGGAAACTAAATTTGGTATCTGTTGCTTGACATCTGGAACACTGGAGGTTTGTTCATTTTTGTTGGCGAATTCATTCTAAAAACATCAAAAAAGATAAATGAAGAGTCAGTCAAATGCTTGAGGTTGTTTGAGATTTGCTGCCAGCTGGAGGATCGATGCTCTAACTGCTGCCATATGTTCCCTGTAAATGAAATCCTAGTCTGCCATTTGGTTCAATCTATGCCTGAAAGATGGGATATTTTTCCACCTCGTCTCTTTGACCAATACGATTGCAGCAAGCTATGCAAGCTCATTCCATTTAATGAATAATGCCTGGAAAAATGAAAAGGGCATTGCATCTGTTTTAAAAAATCTGCTTTGAGATTGAAAACTTTCTTTACTGTCGCAGGCACAGTCACTCTACTAACACCTTCTAGTGCAGACCATTCGTCTTCATCAGTCACAGAGAGACAACCATCAAGGCTTCTATGGGATTGAGACCTCTCGGGCTACTTCAGTAAATCAGTTGTGGATGTTTCGACTATTTCTGGAACTGCTCCTGAGCGATTTTTGGCAACATCATTCACAATATTTCTTACAGTGTTTGAACGGCCTGATCTAGGACTACTTGCCTCTCCATCTACAGGGCACTCATCTGGCGCTGGAATGGCCTCTTTAGGGAAAGGTGGTTCTTTTAACGCCATCATACCCCTGTTTGCTTTTTCCACAGAAATTGAAGGAAGATCACTGAGAAAAGGCATACTACTACACAATCACCTACTTTGGAAGTTGGGTATTTCAGCCTTCATGTTCGAACAACGAATTCAACTAAAGATTTGGCTGCAGTAGCTTGAGTGGGCGCTGATGCCACAATATCTACTACTTCCTTGTTAGACAACACTCATGCTATCTCTGTTATTTGGAAAATACCATAAAAATCAACCTCCAAAACGAAACTGCAACTGCCATCTTTATCATCCTCGCTACTTACTGAGAATTTCTACTTCTTTTGCATTCTGTTGATCCAGTGAATCTTGAAGTGAACCCAAGGGAAACAAATCACATTGGGCATACTGTTGCATCAAATGATGAACTAACACCAAAGCCACCATAGCTTCAACCATAGGTACAGATCTAGGGACTACACATGGATCATGTCGACCACGTGCTTGGAGTTCAGTCTCCTCTCTGTTTCTGGTGACGGTCATTTGTTTCCTCGTAATGGTTGACGTTGGTTTAAAAGCAAGTCTCACTTTTATAATATCGCCATTAGATATCCCACCCTATATACCACCTGATCTATTAGTTCTGGTCCTAATATCTCCACTCTCATCCATGTAAAACTCATCATTGTTCTCACTGCCAGTAATTAGAGTTCCAACATATCCACGGCCAATTTCAAATCCTTTGGTAGAAGGAAAGGACATTAAAGCATTTTTTTATGGCTTCCCAATGGGAACACAGCTTCAAAGGCAGTGAGTCCCTGACCCTTTTCGCAACCAAGTGACCAAAAAGGCCCATGCCCATCGAATACTCCACAGAAAACAGTGACCTTGTTCGACCCAAATTCCTCCCAAACAACCATGGCATCCTGATTAGTCCCTTTTCTACCTTGCTGAGTAAACATACAGGCAATATCACTTGAGCCATTCATACACATCCTGCCAAGAATCCTGGCCAAATGGGCATCGGTTTAAGCCTCAACAATCACAAATTGAAGTGATGTTTTGTTCTTATTTTCCCTCTTCTTGGCACTGGAAGGCGCACAGGGAATACTGCAGCATCCATGCGATGAACCACCTCCAATCAAAGATTTGGACCTGAAATTATCTGTTTAAAGCTCGCAAACACCCACGGGCTGGGAAACCAATGATGAAACCCTTTATGTTTTCTAATGACACCTGTGTGACACATTGTTTGTTTTGGACATTTAGCAGTTCACTCTCCCTTTACTCTACATCTTGCTCTGGCGCCGACGAATTCACCTCGACAGCTGCCAAACTCCTTGGCGATGGATGAAACAAAAAAATGCCTCCAATTTGGTGTTCATGCAGGAGATTGTAAAATGTCCAATGAGGAATTCATGGTAGAAAACAGGCCTACGCTTTTATTTTATTTTTTGGCTTCTTAGGGCAATATCCCACATTCACGAGGAGAAGGGATTTAAAAGCATTTATATATGTGAATGTTTGCATCATATACTCGATGATGTGAGCCCAAGGCTACCACTTGAGTTTGGTGCTGGTGCTTTGGCGCTGGTTTGGATGTTTGTTGTTGGTGCATGACATGGTACTTATCCTCGGTGTTGAGTATTTAGAGGTTGGCCCTAGGCCAATATTATTTTTGGAAAAATATTTGTCAATTTTTTCATAAAACTCTGCATAAAGGTCGAGGGGCCAATTTTTGCTCAATTCACCAAAAATAGATTATAAAAACCCAAATTAGGTTAATAAACCCAACTTTGCATTTACCCACAAGAGTCAAATTTTTCCATTTCAAACCACTTCACAATTTTTTGCTAAAAATGCACCAGAACTCGCTTTGAAGCTCGTGCGCAGGTACTTATTTTATGCTTGGTCAGTGTCGAGCGCTTTCTGCCGCCTTCGCCATGCATCATGAGCAAACACATAATGCCTGAAATAGATAGATAGAGTCAAAAAACTAATTCCCCTATTATATAGGGTTCTAACACCCTCCTCGGCCTACCCCTATTCCTACACAACCCATTTCTAATTCAAATAATAGACCTACACATCCTGTACAAAATATTGAAGTACAAACCTTCCCTACTTATGTGATAAATATTGCTTCATTTAATGGAATTGAATTAAGATCATGGAGGGTTTTGAATAAACCAAACTCTACTATGGTTATTCAAGAAGAAGAACAAGTATATAATCAAGCAGTTCAAGAAGAAGAACAAATATATAATCAAGCAATTCAAGAAGAAGAACAAATGGATAACCAATTAGATGAAGAAAGAAACACCCATGTACAACAGGGAATTTCTGCTCACACTTCTCACCCAGCATAAATTCCTTAGAAAAGTAATCCCCCTCCTTATCCGGAAAGGTTACTTGCGAAGAAATCTGAGGTACCTCTAGGACATAATATAGAGACTGAACTTAGAAACATATGTGTAAATATTCCCCTACTTCAGGACATCAAGGATATACCTATTTATGATAATATTGTATGGGATATTTACATTAAAAATCCATGGAGGAAGAGGAAGGAGCCTTTTGGTATATAGGTGGTTGGAAAATTATCAGAATTTATATCAGAAATGCCATCCAAATATAATGATCCAGGAAATCCAGTAGTGACCATAGAGATTAACGATGTTTATTTTCCAAACACACTTATTGATATAGGACCAACGATAAATGTTATGTTGGTTGACACCATGAAATCACCTAAGACCAACACAGGCTTTGCTGGAATTAGCAGACACATCGGTCATCATCCCAACAAGAAGTCAAGATGATATAACAGTTAATTTGGCATCTTGGGAATACCTTGTGGATTTCTTAGTGATTCATCCCAAATCCTCCAAACCAGGATATCCAGTAGTTCTTCGTGAACCTTGGTTGTCCACTGCTAATGTGTTTATTAGTTGTTAGTCTAGAGAGATGAAAATTTCCAATGGCACCCAAAGTCAAAAACTTATCCTCTTTCCTCCTGCCCAACCAACCACCGAAGTTCCTCTTTGGCTAGAGAATCCCTATGGGGAGGATGATTGTACTCATCCCTTGATGACACTCGAACAAGTAAAAGTAGTTCAAGAGAAAACTGAAGAACAAATCTTAAGCCTAGTTTTGGCTAATACAGAATGTATTGAATACCCTCAATTTCTTCCTGAATACACACATATCTTCAGCTCTAAATTCCAGGAAATATGGCACCCCTCCACCTCTATAGTAGCCACCATTTCACAAGTATATGAAGGGAAAGAATCGTTTTTCCATGTTGTTGAAATCAGCCCTGGAAAATCTTTGTATATCAATGCTAGTCTAGAAACAAATTAGCAACAAAAGTTCATTCAAATGATTCAAGGGAAATGTGGTGTTTTTGCATGGGATTAATCCAACATGAAATGGATCCACTCAAACACTTATATGCATCATATTTACACTAATGACCAAATCAGACCTATTAGGCAACCCCAAAGAAGAATGAATCCAACCTTAAAAGACATAGTGAAAGAAGAACTCCAGAAACTCCTGCATGCCAATTTCATTTACCCTATATCAGATATCAAGTGGGTATCCCCATTAGTTATTGTTCCTAAGAAAAATGGTAAATGGAGGATTTTTGTGGACTTTCGAGAATTGAACAAGGATACCTACAGAGATTACTTTCCTTTTCCTTTCATAGACCAGGTTTTGTACACTTTGTCTAGGAAGAGGTATTTTTCTTTCTTGGATGGGTTTAGTGGTTACAATCAGATCCAAATTTCACCAGGAGATCAGGACAAAACCACATTTACTTTCTCATGGGGGACCTATGCCTATAGGTTTCTTCCTTTTGGTTTGTGTAATGCCCCTTCTACCTTTCAAAGGGATGTCTTAGCCATATTATCTGATATGACCCATGACTGTGTAGAAGCCTACATGGATGACTTCACAGTATATGGGGATGATTTCCATAAGGCATTGAACAATTTGGAGAAAGTATTGATTAGGTGTAAAGGAACCAACCTTTCCATCAGTCATGAAAAATCTAGAATGATGCTCACTAAAGGAATTGTATTAGGTCACCACATCTCCGGTACTGGAATAAGAGTAGACCTTGCCAAGATTGACATCATTTCCAAAATCAAAATCCCTATCTCACAGAAAGAAGTCAGAATGTTTTTAGGGCATGTTGGTTACAATAGGAGGTTCATTCAAAAATTTACAAATCTAGTTTCCCCATTGTTCAAATTGTTAGCAAAAGAGGATGAATTTTGTTGGAATGAACAATGTCAAATATCCTTTGAAATTTTAAAAACAAATCTTTCAAGTGCCCCTGTTTTGAGAGGACCAAACTGGTCTCTTCCTTTTCATATTTGTACGGATGACTCCGATACAACTTTGGGGGTTGTTTTAGGACAAAAGGAAGGCCAGATTCCATATGCTATATACTTTGTCAACAAGAATCTTTCACCTACTAAAGTGAATTACACTGTCACTGAAAATGAATTCTTGTCAGTAATACATGCCATTAACAAGTTCAAACACTACATAACAGGGTATGAAGTTTTTGTACATACCGACCATTCAACCATCAAATATTTTATGAACAAACCTGTTACAAATGCTAGAGTGACTAGATGGTTGTTATTACTGCAAGAATTCAATATCACCATTATTGATAGGTCTGGAAAATATAATTTAGTTGTTGATTTCTTGTCTAGACTCGTTCATACAGGTGATAATACTCTAGTAGATGAATATTTTCTAGATGAGAATATATTTTCTATTTCTACTTACATTCATTTGTATGCAGATGTTGCCAACTATCTTGTAACAAGAAAGCTACCTTAGAATATGTCCTCCCGATAAAAACAAAGAATTGTCTAGCTAAGTGCCAACTACATGTAGCATGATGATTGTTTATACCAAGCTGGGCCTGATTTGGTGATCAAAAGGGATTTATGAGAGGACGAGATGCATGATATCTTCAAATCCTATCATTATGGTCCATCTGGAGGACATTTTATCGATACAAGATATTATAGTCTGCCTACTATTGGCAAACTATTTTCAAGGATGCAAAGAAGTATGTGTCCAACTGTGATGATTTTCAAAGGACGAGAAAACCTATGGCAGTTGATGAGATGCCTCTCCAAGCTCAGGTAGTAATTGAACCTTTTGAAAAATTGGCTTTGGATTTTGTAGGACCCATTAACCCTATGTCTCGAAGAAAGAAGTACATCTTGGTCTTCATAGATTATGTGACCAAATGGGTTGAAGATAAAGTTTATATTCTGCTAATGAACAATCTATTGTAGACTTTCTATTTAAAGAAATCTTTACTTGCTTCGGTGTACCTTGAGAAATATTGACTGACCAAGGAACCCAATTCACCTCCAATTTGGTCAAATCTCTTACTGAAAAGTATAGAATCAAACATAGAAAATATTCACCTTATCATCCTCAAGAAAATGGGCAAGTTGAGTCAGCTAACAAGGTGATAGAAGCTATCCTTACCAAGACTGTCTAGCTGCACCACAAAGACTGGGCTGATAGGTTTCCTGAGGCCTTATGTGCCTATAGGAAAGCTTGGAGGAACACAACATGCCATACACCTTATGAGTTGGTATATGGGAAGAAGGTTCTACTTCCCATATAATTTCAAGTGAACCTTCAGGACAACCATGCAGCTAGGGATGGATCTGGATGAGGCTAAAAAACAAATCCTATTACAGTTGAATGAGCTTGATGAGATCAGACAAGATTCTCTTCAAAGGACCACCCTTATACAAGAACAAAGGACTAAATGGCATGACAAGTACATCAAGAAGAAGTCTTCTAGTCATGTGATTGGGCCCTACTATATGATAGTAGGTTCAAGAATTGTAAAGGTAAATTGTCTACTAGATGGTTAGGACCCTATGAAGTTGATACAATTTATGACAATGGTTCAGTTAAGATAAAGAATATTGATGATAATGAGACTTCCTTTGTTGTGAATGGACATCGATTGAAGGTTTATCATAAGCCTCTATCTAAAGAGGATTTTGTCAAACATGTTCTTCAGAATTCCAAAATGCAATTGGTAATCAAGGGGGTTTCTCCTCCTGCTAATCCACCACAGTAAGTTTGATTGTGTGAATTAATTTGGCTATGTACATATCTGTAAATAGGTGTGTCATTAGATATAAATATCTGTTACTAACAAAAACAAAAAGTTGATTGTGTTCTCATGTAGATAAATGAATAAGGAGGACATATGCCAGGCATAGGTCTACCCCTTTTTCCATCCCTGTTAGATCATTTGGAGTTTTCTATAAGTTTCTTAGACTCATAAAAATTGAAAACATTGGCAAGAACGAACTGGCCCAGGCTCGAGAAAAATCCACGGAACAGTAGATGGAGTTTTCTTGAAGTTTTTCAGACTTCTAAAAATTGAAAAATACTAGCGAGTAGGAACTGGCCTGGGCTCAAGAAAAATCCACGAGCCAGTAGATGGAGTTTTATTTAATTTTTTTAGACTCCTTAAAATTGAAAACACCAGTGAGCATTAGCTAATCTGTGCTCGAGAAAAATCCACAGAAAAGTAGTAGTTAGGATTATTATTTTTATAATAAAGTGGTAACAGTTGCAATGATAAGCTTGGTTCCAAAAAGAGGAGGATTATGAATCTCAACATGAGGTTGTCCAAGCTACATAATACCTTCTTGTTACAGATCTTGGGGCCCAGTTATTGAAATACTTTTCCTTATTTTCTGACACTTCCACTACAAATTCAGAGTTCCTGTATCAAGTGTTTATTTCACCTACATGGTCTTTCAGTAGAATCCAATCAGAGGTCATCTTCCATCGCATCATAAAACACCAAAAACTTCTAAAAAGTGTATCCCACAAAGTTCCAGTATATAGAGCACCACCACCAGGTACCTTATCCAATTCTCCTTGAGTATTGGAATACAATTTCATGATGATTTGGTACTGGATAACATCTTTGCATTCATTCGGTACTGGGAAAAAATTTCCATTCATCCGGTGCTGCAAACAATTTTCTCCTCTGTGCTCATCTGGTACCAGGAAAAACTATGTGTTCATTCGGTACTGTGGGAGAAGGTTTGTGGTCATTCGGTACTAAAGGAGAATACTTGTGTTATTCCGGTACTGGGAAAAACTTGACATTGATCTGGTACTGCAACAAATTCACCCTTGTGTTCATCTAGTACTGGGAACAACTTTGCACTGATTCGATACTGCAACAAATTCACCCCTGTTTTCATCTGATACTAAGGTAATTCAGTACTAGTAATGAGGTGTTGGTAGTCCTTATCCCATACTCAAATTTTGTGCTGCTCAATTTAAATTCTTCAAGTAATAGGAGGTATAAACTCAACATTTTTTCGTTTTATTAAGGAATTAGACTAATTATGTATTAAACATGTGGTTACTCTCAATTATGGCACACTCCCTACCACAAAATTCTGCAAGTCCTCATCTACATATCCTTGTGAAGAAATCATTCCTATACATCGAAAATGTTGAGAGTACGAGGTAATTGTATCTCTAACAAGATCAATTTCATTCCTTCCTTTTATATGGTGGAGAAACGTCATAATCCCATGATCCAACATCGTGCCATATGAACAACTTAAGCCACATCTTTATTCATTTAAAACTATGATTTTGTTCCAATCACAATGACGTCAGAAAATTTTGTACTTGTGAGTTCTGGTCATAACGACCACATATCTTTTCATCATTACCCAACACTCCTGTGAACATGATCTAACGCCAACCTACATGCGAGTCTATAATTTATTAATGAATTCAACCTATTTTACCTTGTCATCATTACCCTAGATGTGACTGTTGCAATATGAATCTTAACTTATAAATGCTCCCCTAGATGGCTTCGCCATCTAGATGAGCGTTATTTACCGTTTTTACTGTCACACCACCTCCATTTACACTATGATTATGTTCCTTCATATAATTTTCATACTTATCCTCTTCTGGTACTCCATCGCAGTCTGTGCTAATCCGATACTCAACCCTCAATCCTCTATTTCATTTCCTCATACGCCTTAAGAATTTTTTTAAGCCAGCAAGGGGGTCGACAGGCACGAACCAGTGTTCCAGTTATACAGGGAAACACAAGAATATCAAGCTTGTAGGGAGATATTTGAACATGCCAGCTAGGTCTCATTTTTGGGGGAATTTAAAGGCTATCATGAAGGAGTCTCTCTTGATTTTGCACAGACATATGATGGAGAAAGTGTTCAGTTTGGAGATATCAAGTTAACTATTTTGGAGGCCACCATAGAAGAGACTATAGGCCTACCTCCCTCTAGGAGAAAAATACTTTAAGGGGGTGATCATTGGCAATAAGCTTTGTCAAAAATTTCTAATGTCAGAGCATCAAGACCTCGATTGGACTAAGGTAACTTCTCGAAGATACATAAAAGAATAATGTTGAACAATTCTCATTAGTTTGCACATATTTCTCACCTGTGAAGGGAGGTATGTAGTAACCTTCCTATACCATTTGAAACTTTTGTCACATTTTGAAGGAGGGCCATAAATTGATTTTCCTCACTTTGTATGGATGATTTTAAATAATATGGTGAGAGGAGTTAAATCACCTTCCAAGAAACCTAAAACCAACCTCCATCATCATGTCCTAATGAAACTTTTGATTGTCCATGCCTTGAGGAAATAAGACAATAGTTGGAAAAAACTACTTCAACAAAATTTCGCTTAGGAAGGAATGTCCAAATCTGTAGAGGAGCAGGAAACAAAGGTACGCAATGAGGGGTCTAGTAGAAAGACAAAAAAAAACAAAGGAAATAAGTTAGGGGATAAATAAGCCATTGTTACATCTATCTCACCCCATCCTATTGATTAATTGGATAAGGATAGGTCTGTTGTGGAGGATCCCACCACATCCAAAGAGAATAAAACCTCCCAATCTCATAAAATAATTCCAACCTTGATTCCAAAAACTAAAAGACAAAAAAGGAAGGAATCTAAGTAAGGTGAATGATCAGATAGTTCTCCTGAAGCAACCATTGATTTATCACCAACGCCAGTTAGAAAGTTGGAAAAGGCCCATGAACTAAACATTTAGAGCAGGAAAAAGTGTCAAAAGAAGGGTGTCCCAGTAGAACAAATCCTAGAGGGGCCCACTACATCTAAAAAGGAGAGGCCTACCCAATATAAAGGATCAAGTATATCCTCAACCCCTACCAATAAAATTCCATAAAGTGAGAACCCAAAAAGGAAGCAAACAGGTCAAGAGGAAGTTTCACATGATGTCCCCAAGGAAACTATTGAGATCCCTCAAGAATCGGTCTATGAGTTGGAGATGACCCATGAAGCAGCTATTGTGTTTCCTCAAGAACCGATTAGTGAGTTGAAGAAAACTCCTAAGATGACAAGTGGAAGTAAGGGAAATCTTAAAACGAGGGAGGCTCAAAAGACACAAATCTCAGAGCCTACATCTCCAGAGTGGAAATAGGGAATGTCCAGCAAGGACAAACTCCAGAACCCACACTTCGGTCCCCCAAGATAAAAATCAAATCTGCACAAGAGAAACAAGTTCCCATGCCTATAAATGCTATTAAAATAAAGAAGAGGAAGTTGTTTGAAGAGACTTCCACCCCTGTCAGCAAAATTGAGGAAGTCTCACTTCCTATACGAAGAACCACTAGGATCATGGAAAAATAGATAACAATTCCACATGTGCCTTATCTTCTAGAATAGCCTATTGATATTATAACTTCTCCAGAGAAATAAAGTGGCTATCGAGCTACAATTAGTGAGACGGAGGGTTTAGTGACAAAAACCTTGAGGGGTCTAAGAAAGGAGAAGGAATCCCGAGAGGAGGTGATTGAACAAACAATCACATCTAATCCTGACAATTCTCTGAGAAAAAAACTATTGATAGTGAAGATTGGGAAACTGACAAAATAGAATGAGAAGTTGAAGCAAGAGGTTACAGAGTACCAAGTGTTGGATAGGCATATTAAGGCATAGAATGCACAATTGAAAGAGTATAACCTAAGTTTAGAGGATGCACAAGAAGAGGTCTCTGCTAAACTCAACAAATTTTTACATTTAATCCAATACACCAAGGTGATTAAGAATGAACTTAGGAGCGAAACTTCTGGTCTCAACATCCTACAACCAAATAAATGATGTTCATATAGGATGGGAGATGGTTCAGTTTTGAAAAGTTTTGAGTATCAATTTTGACATTGTTGCATTAGGGCATGCAATGACTTTAGCATGTGGGAAATGTTGAGTCTCCATTTTGACACTTCTATTATCCTATATTCTCATCTATCTAAGTCTATTTTACCTATGATATATGTATATGCTTGACCATTTATTCCACAAACCTACTTTGTGACCTTGTCCATGTGCATAGAGAGTTAACCTATGTTAAAGCATGATTTTTTTTACTTTCTTGATTAAATTGGATTAAATGGTTGTTACACACTATTTTGGTCACCCTGATGATGATTCTACAAGCATGTGTTCAGGCTCTCAAAATAATATTTTACAAGAGGAAAATGACTGATTTCTTCCACTACAAGGCATGTTTTTAGAATGACGCTGAAGGATGACAGTAGTACACAGTGTGGAAATCCTCAATTTCCATAGGCTTCTCTATAGTTGGCTCGTGGCATTTCCGCAGGCTGTTATATAGGCAGGGTGGAGCAGCGTTTGAAATATAAACGAAGAAAGAAGTTCACGAAGATTCTAGAAGGAGGATCTTTTAGAATGTGAGGTGGCGTCCATATGTCTGGGATCCCATTGGCTTCTTTGATTTGGTGGGATCATCCTCAGCTCTTTAACCACTTCTTCTTCTCCTATATAATGATGGGTTTCTCATGGAAAAGGTTAAGAAATATTGAGAAAAGAATTGTTGAAAGAATAGGCTGAAGACTGTGTGAAGGATCTTATTGCAATTGATGCTTGAGGTCTCCATTTGTTCATAAAGATTTTGTGGCCATATTTATACAAATTTGGAGAAAGTGTATGTGTGTGTTGGAACAAAGGACCACCGAAAGGGAACTTGCGACATCAAGGCATTTTGGTTGTATCTTCCACTTTTACTTAATATAATACGGTGACATGTTTCTTTCCCATAAAATCATTATCATTTTATTACATGACTCCTTGATCACATGTTTAGGTTTTCATTGAATCTACTATTGTTTCTTTCACTTTGGTTGGTTTGTGTCATTGCAGATTTGATCTCACAAGAGCACCGAAGTGAAGCAGGGACAACAAATACATAAGGAAGCGATATCTAAAGGTATGTCATCCATTCCTTCTTTGGTAGTAAATTCAATGATTGTAACTTAAGGAAAGCATCATGTCCTATCCTATTTTGTTCTAGATCTAGCTGAATATAGCGAGATTATTTTATGTCTTCATTCACCGATTTATCCAATAACAAAATTGGTGACTCCACTAGGATACAACTTGTTTGTCATTTTTTGTTGGCCATTTATTTTTAGCCTACCCTTTTTCACTTTATTTTAGTCTTTGATTCTGTGGGGCTTCCATCCATACTCTCTGGATTTAAAAATTCACTTAGACCCTTTGACCTCTTTCCAAATTTATTTTGTTTACAAACACTTCCACCCTGTACCCATACATAGCCTTCATAAACTTTTGATTTCTGCACCCTCATTGTTTATCCCAGTGCATACTTTCAATGATCTACCCATAGCTATCCTACGGAAACGTTTGATTTTCTCATTGTAACCTACTGCTAGGTTGCGACGGCGTCTGTAAATTTTTTTGGTTTGGGTCCTGTCATCTTTTGATGCCCAATTTTGCTTTCGCCAGCTAGGAGGAAATTTTAATGCCAGTATTTGATTGATTTCTATGTTTGAAACTTTTTTTCGATTGGTTTTCAGAGATCGAACACCTTTCTTAGTCATTTTTCCAGTTTTACCTTTTGATTTTTATCAACAAGGATATAATCTATGATTTCACGTCTGAGTGCTTAATTGATTAAAATTCTTTTGATTGGATTTAAAGTTTTGGATTGATTACATTTTCTAGATTGCTTGTTGATTGGAAAGTCCTTTTTCATTTGCATTTAGTGAAACACTTTCCTATCATCTTTACTTTTATCTTCATTGAAAGTTTGATTTGGGTGCTTGTTGAGTGTAATAATTTTCTTTCATTATTTGTCCTTTCTTAGTTATACCCCTGATTTGGTTTTGGAAAGGTAGACTTTAAAGTCATTTATTCTTTTAAGTAATCATACAAAAGAAGGTTTTTTGCATTCAATTTTTTTTTTTAATAAGAGAAAGTTGTGAAATTTCATTGTTGATGGTTGTTTGACATTGTGTTCATTCAAGGAAAAGAAATTACATTTTGTAGCTTACATCATTCTAGAAAAACACCTTCTCCCTACCGTAGATAGATTTAATTGAACAAAAAGTTTGCATAATTCATCTCTATTTTCATATTATTGGGTCAAGGTCTTCCACAACAATGGTTTCATTTCCGTCTCCCTCTTGAGTAAACAACAGCCTCTAAAAAACATTGTGAAATCTAAAAATCAATTCGTAACTTTTATTTTCTAGGGATCTTTTACACCAACATTAGCTAGGCTAGATCTTTGGAATAAGCTGTGAGACGCACTCTCCAAAGAACAAAACACACAATAGCATCTTGTGATAGGGAGTTTTCAAATCCATTTGAAAAATTTTGTCCTGGGAAGCCCTTCTCACATGGGTCAAACCTGAGGTCGCATTGATACTGGAAGAGTTACTCACCCTGCTTTGTTGGTCTCAATGTAGAGATTGCACGTATTATGGGGGTCGCTTGAATGATATACCCACAGTGATGAGTGGAAGCCTCTCAAGTTGATTTTGGGCTAGATACCCTACCTTTGTCCATGGATCGGGTTGTCGACTGTTTCCCCAGGCATCATTTTTGTTCTTGGTAGCCTTAGTTTCCTATCATCTTAGGGTCTTACACGAGGTGACTGTGGAGGGGCAATTCTTCACGGTACCTGGAATGGATGTTGGCCAGACTCACTCAGTATCCTTGGAGGGTATACCCACGGTTATGTGTGGGAGCTTGCACTAGGGTGTAAGTCCATTAAGAAGGTCGTCAACGTAAATTTTCCACCTGCTCTATCCCAACCCCTTCTTGCCTTGACTTTGCGACGTTGGATTTCATCACCAACTAGTGACTTCAAAGTAAGAAGGTTTGTTTGATTGGTTTGATTGTTAGATTTTATTATTGAGTGTTGTTTATTTTCGTAGTTGGCCATAGATGTTTAGCGTAAACTATTTGGCTCGGCCAACATCGACCCTCCACGTCGTTCGTGTAGGGTCCAGGGACTTCCTCTAGAAAATATGGAGGATTATCTCCTTCTACCCCCTCGTTCACCAAAGGGCTCTCCTCAACAGAGTGAGGTCCAGGACACTGTAACCTCGTAAGAGGAAGGTTCCACCTCTTTAGAAATTTTTCGAATTGTTTATGATTCTCTAGAGGCTTTCTGCATACCTCATGGATATGAGAGACGTATTCTCTGGCTTAATTCATCCAGAGAAATTGTTGTTGACACTTCTGGAATACCGACCAGAACCCATTCCAACCCTAGAGCAGGGAATCCCCTTTGTACTACCGACATATTTCGAAGCTCGCCTCACACAGTGTTGGACCTTTATGGCTTAGGGGTAGGTGTTGATATACCTGTCGTCTTTGAACTGCCCGAAACGTCTGTTACCTACACAATACCTCTCGATCACTTTTATGGTACAAATAGCTATATCCCCGTTGTTTCAGAAACATAGTTAGTTGGTCCTCGCTCGATTATTTCTCTCCAGATGGCTCATTATACAATGGTCCAACACGATATGACTATTCCCACCTGGAATACGATGGTTACCCAAGCTCCCATTGGTACACCACTTTCGTCTAGACCTATCCCATCACTTCCTCCTGGGTATAATGCTTTGAATACTTATATCCCCATTCCTATGCAGGTTCCATCCAGAGTTTCTGGAGTTTTCATTCCTCCTAGGTACAATTCTACTTCTATTTTCGTTCCAACACCTTCCCAGGTCATCTCAGGAGGGTCTTATCCTCCTTTATGAGAGGATCTAGCCCAAGTGGCTCCAATCCAATTACAGGAACTACTCAGTCATTCACTTATGGTTATCAGATTCTCATTGGAGGGCAATATAACCCTAGGGAGAAAAATCAGTTGGGGGTGAAACTCAAATTAGGACACAATCCTCACTTGGAGGTTATAACCCACCCTATGGACAAAACATACCAGGGTCACTAGACTAGTATTGGAACCTTCTCATCCAAGGAAATCTAAAATCATCTAGGGGGAAAAAACCTCAAGTTATCTCTTTCATACCCCCTAGTTTGGGCCAGTCATATCTTGGTTCTTTCAATCTCATTTGGGGTTCACACATTCATTCTAGTGTCCCTTTCCAAGGGAGCATCCATAATTAGTACAACCCTATGGGATACATGCCTCCACACTCACATCTGAATCTGTCAGGACCTTCGCCACATATGCAGACTGCTTACAGTCCTATTGGTATACCGACGGGACTCCCTCCCCAAAGTCACCAGTACCCTCACGTGAATAGACAGATACCCTTTTTAGGCACTTTGGATCTACCTAACTTTTCTAGAATCTTGAATGACCCTATCCTACATTCTCCCCACTGGCCCATTATACCGACCAAGATACTGTCTGACATTCCTGAATTTGACGGTAAACCGGGAGAAGACCCAAACAACCATGTCTTGACTTTTCACCTTTGGTGTTCGTCCAACTCTTTGATGGACGAATCCATTCGGTTACAACTCTTCCAACAAACTCTTATGGGTTCATATGCAAAGTGGTATATAGAATTACCATGAGGCTTCTTCACCAACTTTAATACTCTAGCCATGGATTTCCTCACACATTACCAATTTTGAATCCGCTATGAAACATGAACTAATATTTCGAGTTCCTTTAAGAAACATTTGGCCACTCATATTTATGATCACATCCATGAGTGACGAAGAAGATGATGTTTGATCAAAATTGACCTTACTGATCAGTTATTGGTGGAATGGTTCACCAAATCATTCATGAATAAAACCTCTCATGACATTTCCATGGGTGGAGTTGTCACTGAAGGGCAGGCGATCAATCACTCTCAATACCTAGATATCATTTATTAGCAAACAATCACTCTTTATGACTTTCTCCCTGATTCTCCTCATCCTTCTACCACCACTACCTCAACTAACCCTGCTGCTTCTCATGCGGCTGATGGTTTGATTGGCACCTTACATGCTCAACCTCAATCTATGCAAGCCTCTCACACCAATCAAAAATCTATTGCTTCTAATGTTCAAAGTGCTCTAAATCCTACTCCTTCCACCAAAAAAAATTCTTAGGTTAACTCTGTTCAATCTACCCCTGCCGGAAAAAATAAATCTAAAAAATGAAAGGGTAAGAATAAGGAGGATAAAAATAATAATCCGCAATCCGAGAAATCCAAAAGGCAACCTGTTGATGATAAGGATAAGCATGAACCTCGATACCCTTTCCTTATCTGGTGTGATGATCACTACATGAAATATTGTTCAAGATGCACCGAGGTCACTAAGTTCCTTCAAAGGACCGTGAAACTTCCCACACCTGCCATTTTGTCCCAACCTTTCCCTTCTCAACAACAGGCCCAATTGGTCATTCATGATCAACCTTCCCCTTCCACTACTTCCTATGTCCTTATGTGTACTGGTGATTCAAAAATGAATGACGTTACACTTACTACTCGGGCCAAAGATTACTCTCCCTCAAAGGAGAAAGTTGATGATATACCACCTTCGTTGGTTCAACCGCCTCCCTCAACTTCACCTCCCAACAGTCCTCTTCATCTCGAATAACTGGGTATCAATACATTTCTTCGTACTCCTCCAAAGGGTGTTGTTTGAAAGTCTTCCTTTAATCCTCATGCGCGTGTTGCTCATAACTATAGTATTGTAGAATATATTATGCAAGCACCCTCCACGATGTCAGATCTCGAAGTCCTTCAAAGTTTTCCCGCTCAACGGAAGGCACTGTTAAAGGATATTGGTGGAATTGATCCTAATGATACGAATTTGATAATTTTTGACCTGGAAGATCACATTCCAAGGCTACCCCCTCAGCTAGCATTTCAGATACAAGTTGTTATCTAGAACAAGAATATATGTAGAACTATTATTGATGAGGGTGCCTCAATGTGCATAATGTCTATTATCTATTGGAAAGACATTGGATATCCTCCCCTAACTGAATCACACAACACACTTAAGGCCTTCAATGGCTCTGGATTTAAACCCTACGATGTACTTCCCTCGTTGTCTATTATGTTGGAAGGAAAATCAATCAATGTTGAAGTTGAGGTATTTTATGCACCTCTTGATTATAACCTCTTACTTGGACATAGGTGGATTGATTCTATGCACATAGTTGTTTCTACCCTTTTCCGTGTAGTACATTTTCCACACCAAGGAAAAGTCATTATTATAGACCAGCTGGCCCTTTTCAACTCTAATTCTCATACTAACAACATACCCTTTATTTCGAATACACCTCCTGGGTATGAGAATGTTGGTGTGGGTCTACTAAAAGATTCAACTTTGATGGGTACATTCCCAATCCCACCACCAGATATTCCACCTCCTTTTGTCGCCTCAATCAACGTCATTTCCACCTCTGTTCACGAAACCCTCACATCTCATGACCCGTGGATAGTACCTGACCTTGATGATTATCTTCACTATGGTGAGGAAATGCCTTTAATTCCAGTTGAGTCTGATTATCAAACCATTCAATCGGCAACCCCTTACATTCCCTCTCTTTGTGATTCGTCTCCCAATCCATTTCACGTGGTTTTTCTTACCAACAAGATGATTATGTCTGTTATGTCTATGGAAGACACCCCCTGGAATGATGGACATCATCATTTCATTCTCTTCCTGGAAAAACAAACCTTAGAGAGTTACCAATGGATTTCAACTCCATCGACCGTTGTTTTCATTTCTTCTATACCCGAGTCCACACACAATGTGTTATATGAAGGGAACCTTAGTAACATTTCACCCACCATTCCTCTTGACATATCCATTAAACCTAGAGTTGTTGAAAATGTTCACATTGGAGCTGCTTGTTGCGATAACGAAGTCGTCACTTATAAAGCTATTTTTCAAGAATTTTGTGACGTTTTCGCTTGGAGTTGCGAAGAGATGTGGGGTATTGACCCTAATATCATTGTGCATGAAATTAAGACCTACCCGAACACTAAACTCATTCAGAAGAGACTTCGCCTAGTCCACCCTCCTAAAGCCGCCGCTATCAAACTTGAAGTTGAAAAAATTCTCAAGGTTGGCTTTATCTATCCTGTGGCTTTAACTGATTGGGTATCCAATCTAGTTCCGATTAATAAAAAACAAGGCATGATCCGTGTATGCGTCGATTATAGGGACATTAATAAATCTTGTCCCAAGGACAACTTTCCTACCCCCTTCATTGACCATATCATCAACGATTTCACCGGGAGAGAAATCTTCTCTTTAATGGATGGTTTCTCTAGCTATAATCAAATTAACAATTTACCAATGGATCAACACAAAGTTTCTTTCATTTGTCCTTGGGGTACCTTCACCTACTGGAAACTACCTTTCGGTTTGAAGAACGCTAGTGTGACTTTTAAACGCGCCATGTATTATTATTTTAATGATATAAAGCACATCTTACAACCATATGTCAATGATCTACCAACCCATTCCATGCACCGCCAAGATCACCTGGCCTATCTCGGAGCCATTTTTCTTCATTGTCATTACTATCGTATACGTTTAAACCGACACAAATGTGTTTTTTGTGTGGATTCTGACCAACTTTTGGGTTTTATTGTGTCACTTCATGGAATTAGGGTGGATCCTTTGAAGGTTGAGGCCATCCTTAATCTACCTCCTCCTTCTACATTATGCCATCTCCAAAGTTTGCAAGGGAAGGCAAAATTTTTGCGTCGATTCATTCCCAACTACGCCAAGTTAACGCTAGGATTTACTCAAATGTTGAAGAAGGGATATGAATTCGTATGGGATGAGACTACCAACAAATCCTTTGAAGCTTTGAAACTTTCCCTAACACGAACACCACTGCTTTTCCCACCAGATTATAGTCGAGACTATTTCCTCTACCTCACCACTTCGGACTCTACCATTGCCATGTTTTTAGTCCAAGAGAATAATTCACATGATGAACATGTAATTTATTATTTGAGTCGGAGTCTCATGACTATCGAGGCCAAATACCTACATGTGGAAAAAATGGCCTTGGCAGTTGTTCAAGTTGTTCAACGTTTTAGTCACTATATCCTACTACGCAAGACCACTGTTATTTATGATTGCAACCCTATGTAGCATATCCTTACATGCAAATTGCTAGGGGGCAAGTACTCCAAATGGATAGTAATTCTCCAGGAGTTCGACTTAGAGTTTGAACGCGCTAAGTCTAAGAAATCTTTGGTATTTTCTGAATTGATATGTGACCTTCCCTCCGCTAAGACATAAAATGTGGAAAAGGATTCCTTACCTGATGAATCCATTTTTCTGATCATTTCTAATGATGTTTGGTATGGATATATTATCATTTACCTCCAGACTCAAACTTTTCGGCCCATCCTCTCTAGTACAGACTGTCGTCGCATATGGTATCAAGTCCATCAATACATAATTCTTAGTGACACTCTCTATCGCTGTGGTGTTGACTCTATTTTTCGACGTTGTCTCAAATTCGATGAGGCTGAGAAATATTTGAATGACTGCCACTCTGGAGCATGTGGTGGTCATATTTCTAGGTATGCCACTGCCCAAAAGACTTTATGAGCAGGGTACTTCTAACCTTCTTTGTTTAAAGACTGTATAACTACCATCCAAAAGTGTCATGCTTGTCAAATGTACAATAATGAGATAAGTTCTCATCCCTCTCCTTTATAACATATAGTTTCCATTGGACCTTTTGCAAAATGGGGCATTTATCTCATGACACGTAACCCTCACTTAGTTGGGGGGCATGGATACATCATCGTAGCCGTGGATTATTTCACAAAATAGGCTGAGGCAATGCCTACATTCGATAATACCAGAAAACTTGCAACCCTATTCATATTCAATCATATCATCACACGATTTGGAATCCCGCATGCTATCATCACTGATCACGGTAGCCATTTTCAAAATTTCATGATGTTTGAGCTTATCGAAAAGTTCGGTCTTCGGCATGAAAACTCAACCCCCAACTATCCATAGGCCAATGGCCAAGTTTAAGCGATAAACAAGGTTCTTATCACTATGCTTCGACGGATAATAGGAATTCACAAGACAAGTTGGCACACAATCCTGTTTTCATCATTATAGGCCTATCGGACATCCGTGAAGTCTGCCACAAGATTTACGCCTTTTCAGTTGGTGTATGGTATCGAAGTTGTCTTGTCGATTGAATGTGAGATCCCATATTTGAATCTATTCATTGAACTTCTCTCAAGCACCTCTACCGAGGAAGAACTTCTATTGCATCCGATGCAATTAGACAAAACCCGTCGTGATGCCACCCTGGTTATTGAAACCCAGAAGAAACACATAGAAGCCCAATACGACAAGCATGTCAAGCAGTGTGTTTTCTCTGAAGGTGATCTAGTTCTCCTTTATGAACAAGATCGTGATTTACTAGGGGCCAGAAAATTCGAGGCTAGGTGGCACAACCCTTATATCGTCAAACGAGTGTTGGAGAAGGGAGCCTATGAGTTAATAGATTAAGATGGAATTCCTTTGAGTGAACCCAAAAATGGGATTTACTTGAATAAGTATTATGCTTAGGTTATCTTTGCATCAGTGCTTGTATTTTTATTGTATTATATGTTTGTGTACTACTCGTGTGTGCTTTTTCGTTATTTGGTTTCAACCCCCAACTGCTTACCTTGCGTTGTTCTTGGTTTTCGGATGTCGATGTCTTCACTACCACACATTGGCTTCATCAATGGTACTAGTCATAGTACTTGGAACTTAGCATCTACATCTTGGGAAATCTATGCACCTATGAATGAGTTAATCAGTCTACACAGTGTTTTCCTCGGTCGTGCAAATAACAATATCGCGAAATATAGTGCAGTCATCGAATTTTTGACCGACGCTATTTCACTTGGAATCTATCACCTGGTTGTACAGCTTGATTCACAGTTAGTGGTACTACAGCTAAGTAATGTCTATGCTATCTGAAGTCCTACTTTTTTATGAGTATATCTACGAATTCGCCTCTTGGAACATTATTTCGATTACATTAAATATTAGCATATTCCTAGATGTTTAAATACATTAACAGATGCATTAGCTAATTATGTGTTAGACAGACATTTGAGACACATGTAAATCCAACCACAATTCACATTAAAGAAAGTAAGCCAGTAGAAGCCTCATGTATATATATATAATGATAAAAGTGTTTTACAAAAAAAAAGTGTTTTCGTCCGAAGACCAAAAATATCAAAATGAGAAGCACTTGGCTTCATATACAAAATAAAATCAAGGATGTTTCTCACGGTAGCACAATATTGCCCGTGATACCCTACGAATTAGTCGACTAAGTGAACCAGAAACGCCCATAGTATGGTGTTGATAATCTCTCGGAATCTCATCGATAGATATGCCTGGGATATCTGTTGTCAATCCCTCTAAGTTCTGTTCGACCGCCTCGTAGTCATCAACATCCCATCCTAATACCATAGTTTCTTCCCCTCATCTCTGAATAGGGGATGTACCTAGAGGCCGGTGTAGACCCACATCTGCATTGTCAGAATATTTTGATTAGTCATCGGATTGAAAGCATAAAAAACATCTTATATTTTAAAATTTACAAAAACATTATAAAACGAAAAAATGTTTTTCTTACCTAAGTCTTCCCACTGAAATCCCTCAGGTAGAACCAAGTCAGGTTCACCTATGAAATCCAACCCAGCATAGGCATAATCATCCACCATCAGGATCTGAGGCCTTAACCAGTCAAAGAATGCATCCTTGTATTTGATGATGGGGCCCTCTACATGTCGATCCATGAGGTCGCACCACCTCTTCATCCTTGGATCTCGTGGGGCTGGTCTACCCCACTCTACCTATAAACATAAATGGGGGACCCTCTCTAGGAAGAAAGACACTAAAATATATCCATACCCAAATTGTTTCAGGTCCCCCTCCTTGCATTTTGTTAGTTGTGTCTTCATGTTGTGAAGGACTCTATCGCTCCAGTTGAACACCCTAGGTTCCATGCACTCCACTGCATATTGAAAATAGATTTGGAGGGCCATGTGAGGATATGAACTCCCCTTCATATGTGCAATGGTAAAAATAATGGTCTGGAGGGGTAAATCCTGGACACCCTTGATGGTGAATTTTACCTTACGTCCCTCAGCCTCAAGAACACAGTATCAATGGAGATACTCGCTCATTGGTAGACAACCACCTCTGCCTCCTGTCAAAGTCACATGAGACCCATGATGAGATAACCCCGTCAAGAAATAGATATCCTTGATATCTAAGGATAGTACATGGGAACCCACATGAAACACTTGTTGGTCCACATCCCACATGTGGGCTAGATACTCCAGTAACCTTAGTTGGGCCCTCATGCCATGGATTTTAAAGAATTCCAGTAGTCTGCATTGTTTGAGGGAATTTACAGTGCTTGAGTCATTCAAAGCATCATGGTCATCATATTCATGCTCCCTCTCCCTCCACTCCATTTTTTATGATTAAAAACCTACATTGGGACATTAAAGGAAGTTAGCATCCTCATTTGTTGCTTTGGAAAATTTCTATTAGCTAAATGCATGTAAATATTTTTTGGTTTTCAGCCATCATAGGAAGATTTTTAACATAGTGTGGGGTTTCCTCAAGTAAGACACATGGCACCTACGGAAATCATTGATTTCCACAGGTCCCAATACTGGTCACCTGCGGCGGACCCAGCGCGCGCCTACCGACCTAAAATTTAACTCAAAAATCCATTTTAAACTGATAAAAATGAAATTTAATCTGATGCAAAGCAAGAGGACGAAGAGATTACCATTTTGATGAAATCCATTCGCTGAATGGTCATCCGTTCCTCCCGCAATCGAGAGCCAAAGTGTGAGGTAAAAATAGGGTTTCTAGGCAAGTTTTGGGCAAAATGCAAATGAAATAGTAAAAAGCGATTTTACCCATATTTATTTCACTTTTTACTTTTTCTATTAATATTTCATATTATTTTATGCATTTTTCTCCAAAACCTAGAGTTCTAATGGTCTCGTGAGTATTTTGTTTTCTCGCAGATGGAAGAACTCGGATCCTGAACAATGAAATATGGATATTTTTCGTGATTTGTTTTTACATTCTTCACATGTACAAGTATTTTTTAAGGTTTTTTAGAAAAACCTTGAGCTCAGTCTTTGTTCGTTCTCGTGCTCGAAAATCAATGAGAACGCAATCTAGTATACTTTTTTCATTTTTCATACTCGTCATGGTAACATGAAAATCGAAACTCATGGAGTATCCTTTAAGCTCTTTTCACAATCCTTAAAAACGAAAATATTGTCGAGCGACCTTGTTCTTTTCACACTTGTAAAAGTATTTGAAAAAAATGTTCAATGGGTGATAGTTTATCACTTTTTCGTTCTTATCGAACTACTTTACAAAAAAGGAACTGAGAGAATTCTCTTTAAGTGTTTTTTATACTCTATAAACATGGAAAACCCCCGAGTTTTCTATCTTTGGACTTGTTAAACAAACATCAAAAGACCCATATGGGACCGAACCACTCCTTCTTAGGGTTTGTTAAATACACTCTGAGGGACTCATCCGAAGGATGAGCTTATATCAACAAGCATATGTGATCCTCTTCAATATTGCATAAAAATAAAGAGGTACTCGCCAGAAATGGTGGGGGGGGAATTTGGGAAAGAAGCTTGTCTCTGTATTTGTGTTAGTGGCAGTAATAGTCTCTCTCGAACATGACATCCCATTTTTTATCTGGGTTGGGAAATCCATTTGTCTCTCATCTGACCTTCTGCAAGTTTATATCTTGGGTCGTCCTTGAGTCAATTCTTCCAAGACCATTTTCATGTCATTCATATGTTCAAGAGAAGTCCAAACAAGCCCTCTATTGAGTTAGCCATCTGCAATTTTCAATTCCTACCATGTCAACCTTCCCCGTGTCAGTTTCAAATCATTTTCATAATTTGATATACCATAAATCTATTACTTATTTTGTGTCATTTATGGGGGATACATCAAGCCCCTCCTATGATGAGTCTTTTCCTGTCAACTTCAACTCATCATCCGGGAACAAGACTTAGAAATCATTTAGTACCTTAGATCCTGCATGACTCAATGGCAGGTTTCTTTGCTTTCGACAGTGGATTCACATCATCAGTCCCTGATCGAGAGATTCTATCAAGTGTTCGAATTCAACTCATTTATTCTCATTCAATGGATTGAACTTATGTACCTTGGGAGTATTTGACATCAATCATGATTTCTCTCGCACTTGTTAATGGTTTTCATCACTGACCGATAATCAAGTGGTTTCTACCATGTTCGACTTGAACACCTGTAATTTCATGGCTAGATTCGTACTTAGAGACGAAGGGATTGAAGACTCTTGATCTCATCATTTTGGTCCAGGTTGCGATGGAATATTTATGATTTGTATTGACGCATAGATAAACTTTGTATGTCTAGTGGCTATGTCTGGATTTCAAGTTTGTTAACACATAGATCCATAGTGTATTCTTGGTGGCTATGTATCATCTTGATGACATGGATCCACAATGTATGATTGGTGGCCATGACTAAAATTTATGATTCAAATCACTTGCATTTTGAGCATGGGAATGCCTACCTCAGAAATGGTATAATATTGTGCAGATGCTTGATTTTTTGCAGGTTCCCGATTGGTGCGCTCCTTCTTCCTGACACAAACACGAATTTTACAAAGTATTTTGGTTGTCACAAGTTCCAGTCTCATACTTTGGGGGGCATTCTGTTACACATTATTTTGGTCACCCTGATGATTATTCTATAAGCATGTGTACAGGCTCTCAAAAGGATCTCTTACATGAGGAAAATGACCGACTTCTTCCTCTACAAGGCATGTTTTTAGAATGACTCTACAGGCTGACAGTATTACACAATGTGAAAATCCTCAATTTCTGTAGGTTTCTCTATAGCTGGCTTGCGGGGTTTTCATAGGCTGTTATATAGGCAGGGTGCAACGGCGTTTGAAATCTAAAAGAAGAAAGAAGTTCACGAAGATTCTAGAAGGGGGATCTTCTAGAATGTGAGGTGGTGTCCGTGTGGTTGGGGTCCCACCAACTTCTTTGATTTGGTGGGATAATCCTTGTCTCTTTAACCACTTCTTCTTCTCCTATATAATGATGGGTTTCTCATGGAAAAGGTTAAGCAATATTGAGAAAAGAATTGATGAAAGAATAGGATGAAGACTGTGTGAAGGATCCTATTGCAACTAATGCTTGAGGTCTCCATTTTCCCATCAATATTTTGTGGACCATCTTCATACAAATTTGGAGCAAGTGTATGTGTGTGTTGGAACAAAGGACCACTGAAAGGGAACTTGCGACATCAAGGTAGTTTGGTTTTATCTTCCACTTTTACTTAATATAATATGGTGACATGTTTCTTTCCCATAAAATCATTATCATTTTATTACATGACTCTTTGATCACATGTTTAGGTTTTCATTGAATCTACTATTGTTGATTTCACTTTGGTTGGTTTGTGTCATTGCAGATTTGATCTCACAAGAGCAACGAAGCAAAGCAGGAACAACAAATACATAAGGAAGCGATATCTAAAGGTATGTCATCCATTCCTTCTTTGGTAGTAAATTCAATGATTGTAACTTAGGGAAAGTGTCATGTCTTGTCTTGTTTTGTTCTAGTTCCAGGTGGATCTAGGGAGATTAGTTTATGTCTACATTCACTGATCTATCTAATAACAATGGTTGATTATTTATGCTCCTAATTACTTTGACTCTTAATTAAGAAGATCCATCTGGTACTACCACTGATCTGGTACTACTATAATCGCTTGATCCGGTACTCCATTGGATCCGACACTCCACTGATCCAGTACTTTGCTTGATCTAGTACCAATAATTTGCAGTGATCTGGTACTACTAGCTCAGTGCCTCAGCCCGTACCACCATCTTAGCGCCTCATCTAGTACCACCAGCTCAACACCTCATCTGGTACTAGCCTCGTGCCTATTCTGGTACTACCATTGTGTTGCTCTGATACCCAGAGTTATGACTGTGCTAGTCTGGTACTAAACCCTTGTCTACAAGATTTACATGTTGAATGAGTATGCTGGTGGTGATTCCAAGAAGTAATTTGGATGGAATTATCCTGAGGTAGTTTTGGAGATCATGATAGACTTCATCACTCATTCACTTCATGTCATGAGCATGAAGTTCATCCCTAGATATACGATATGAATTACCAATTGTAATATTTTGAAACCATTTGATAATTATCCTCAGACCTTGGTTATAATGACTCACTTTCTTTAAAATGGATGTTATGTAGATGATAGGAAATAAGTAGTAAGTAAAGGATGATACACATTGTTATGCTAAATGAAATGTTGAACTGTTGATTCAATCGATCAATTGAAGGAATACAAATGATATTTTGTGCAATTCATGAGCATGAGTAAAGCGTTTTAGTCTGCAATTTCTTTAGAGGTACCTTGTAGTTTCGACAAGGGCCCACCACCCCAACCAAGGTGAACCTCCCTACACATGTCTTTGTGTGTTGTAAGTCAATTATGTGAGTGTGAATACTTAATAGTTGTGTGTGTTGTAAATGATTTCAAATTCATAAAATTTTCTAAGTACAATACATACTCATTTGATTTTGAAGCAGTGTGACTAAATGGTTATACATTAGGCAGAGTAGATAATTCCATTTCCATTTATGTAGATTGATGTTTAATTGATAAGAGTTTGATAGATGTATGGGATTGTTAAGTGAGCAATTGTTATCATTTTGAATTTATGATTGTGATGTTCTTGGTAGGTACAGGAACCATATGACTTCATCTCCCACCTTCATGTTCCATGTAACAAAGTCTCTCAATCATATTGATTGTTTCTTGTATTAAACAAAGTTTGATTGGAATTGATAGGGTTATGATTGGTTTCTTTCCAAGAGTGAATAAAGTGGATTGTTGATTGTTGTTTCAATTGATACAAGAAGAAAGATCTAAGTTCATCTCTTCATTTCATGAGCCTGTAATGAACAAAATTTTCATCTAAGCAAGAACCTTTCCAATTGAGTTTTTGTTTGAGAGTTTTGTAATAAGGTTTATCTTTTGATTTTGAATTTGTGTGAAGTGTTTAGATATTCTAGAAATAGAGTTTTATATTATTAATTATTTCCTTATTGAGCTAGACACAACAAACATAGATAGGTTACCTGTTTTCAACACATAAATTGTAACAACTCTTTTGATTATGAATCTCGGATTGACATATAAATGAGTGAAATATATTGAACATATATATACACCAACATCATTCTCTTTACCTTTTTGGGAAGTTGAGTCTCAAACACCATCAATTTAACTATCATTCACCCTTGTGTAATGAACAACCATGAAAATGAATGCTAATTAAAATCAAACTAGAAACTTTTATTTTTTTGGATATTTACACCACCAATAGACTAGGAATAGAGCTTTGGAATAGCCTATGAGAATAAATCCCCAAATCATTAAATAAAAACGCGGAATATTATGATAGGGAGACTAATAAAGTTATACCTTAGCGTTACGGTTGCATCTGTGGAATTCACTCCAGGAAAATGAGACTAAGAAAGATTCATACCCAAACTATTTCTTCCTAGTCGTTTGACATTTGGAGATATTCTCGTTAATGTTCCTTAAAAACCCTAGACTCCAGTTGAATATACTAGGCTCCAAGCATTTGATCAAATAAGATATATAGGACTTGGAAGCAATATGGGCACTAGTACTTATTGCTAGTTTTGTGATCGCAAAGAGGATGGATCAGATAGATAAATCCATCACTTATTTTATGACAATCCTCCCTCATACCAAGCATGACCTTGGTATGCAATATTGGGAAACATATGCCTTTTTCGGTCGTGGAGTGGGTCGATGTCTAGTCAAAATAATAGGTGCTCCTCTCCTTGAGATCCCCATCAGGAAATATACATCATCCATGTCAATATCAAGAATGTGTGGTCCTATTCGGAATGATTTCTCATCATTATCCCATAACCCAATCAAATATTTGAGTAAATGAACTTCTTTCCTCATATTCTAGAGCTTTAAGTACTTTAAAAAACCACAATTTCATAAGGCCACCCTCTCTTGACGGTCTTGTAAGGAAGCGATGTCATCAAGTTCATGTTCGCATTCTTTCCATTCAATCAGGATTAGCTATGAGGAAAACCTACAAATTAATAAATTAATCATCATTAGGTAAGTTTTCAAAAGAAAAATTGTCTTTTTTCCAGCCTAAAAATAATAATAATAAATTAATTTTTGTGCCCAACGCTCCTTAGATGACAAGAAAAAAGAGCTAGAGCTCCCTAAATGAACATAACATGTCGTTGAAATCATGATCAACACTACCCTCGATTACTTGCGGGAGTGTTGATCCATCTTGGGGCTCTAGGGCTTCCCAAGGAGCCGAAGAACATAAATTATAGGCTTAAATTCAATAAAAAAAACATGTTAATGAATGAGAAAGAGGAAAGAACCAACCTGATCTGGATGGATTCAAAAACATTCACCCACATCTCTCACAATAAATGCCCAAAAAACACTCCAAAAGAGGAAAAAACCCAAAGGGAAAAGGAGAATAGTGAAACAAAAGGTGAAACTAACTTTTTTCCCTAATTTGATTTTTAATATGTCCAAATTTAGTCATTTTTTTCCTCCTTTTCACATTTTATAAAGTTTATTTTTGGGTTTTTTTGTCATTTTTTGAGA
Organism: Picea sitchensis; assembly: GCA_010110895.2. Lineage (NCBI taxonomy): Eukaryota > Viridiplantae > Streptophyta > Pinopsida > Pinales > Pinaceae > Picea > Picea sitchensis. Next base: position 56,742 of record SNQJ01S0048482.1, read on the forward strand.
AGTTTCTAATATATTTTTCCCAAAACAACTTGATTATGCAGGAACGTAAGCAGATATTCTTCGATGACCTCGTAATGCCAATGTTTTTAGTTTTTTTTCTTTCTCATGCTCGTAAATACATGAGAATGTGATCGAGTATACTTTTATCACTTTTTCGGACTTTTAAAGGTTATACAAAAAAACAACCCCCTAGAGTTTCCTTTAATCTCTTTTCAGACTCTCTAAACATGAAAATATTGTCAAGTGATCTTGCTTCCTTTCACACTCATTAAAAGGTTTGAAAGGGCATATTTTGAGTAATAGTTTATTTCTTTTTCGAACCTTAGAGACTAATATTACGAAAAAGAACAACCCTGGAGTCACCTTTAAGTTATTTTCAGACTCTCTAAACATGAAAAACCACCGAGTTTTCCTTCTATGGACTCACAAAATTACACATTGAAGGACCCATCTGGGGACGAACCCTTACTTCTTCCAGTTCATTAAATAAAGGAAGAGGAAATTATCTAAGGAGAGTTATATCGAGCATGTGTTGTCATCCTCGACCTCGTTAAATAAAAAAGAGGTGTTCATCTATCTATATGCGGGAAAAAATTGAAGGAAGTGAATCGAGTTTCTTGAAATCATTTTAGGTAGCTCTTGTAGTATCCCTTGAACATGGCACTTATTTTCAAAGTTTTCACCATACACCTGGATAATCCATTAAAACTCCACGCTGAATGAATCATATGAGTCTTTATACGCCTTTGACCCATCGAAAGAATGCATCAACACTTGTTGCATTATGGTTTGGTCCACTATGTGTTTATACTGCCAAGTCTTGCACTCTACCTCAATGTTCAAGCGAAGTTTTTGCCTCAAAATTCAACCAGATACAAAATTACTAGTTTTCATACCCGTGTAAGTCTGTGTTCATCTACTATATCTTATCACTTTCTTGAGACAAGTTTCGTGTCAACTCATGAAGGATACATCAATTCCCTCCTTCGATGAGTATTTTCCTATCGACTTCAACAAATTATCTGGGAAATAGACTTAGGAACATGTCAGTACCTTGGGATATGCATGCCTAAATGACATGCCTCCTCGCATTTGGCAGTGGGTATTCATCAATGACCCTTGACCGACTAATTCCATGAATTTTTGATTTCAACTCATTTTTCACATTCGTTGGATTGTGCTTTAAAAGTACCTTGAAAATCATCGACATAAATGGTGATTTATATCGCACTTGTTAATGGTATACCTCAATGACAAGTAATAAACTGATTTATACCATGTTCGACATCAAATCATCTATTCACATGGATATATTCATACTACATCGGGGTTGGGATGAAGGCCCTAGGTTGAGCATTCACTATGTCTTCTACTTTTCCTAGGCTCAGAAGGAGATCATTTGAGCATGTTGATATATATGTTGTTACATAGATCCACATTGTATTAGTATGTGGCTATGTTTTATCATCTTGTAGCTCCACTCTGTATTTTTTGTGGCTACGATCAATTCATGTCATATAGTATGGATCCACATTGTATCTCTTGTGGCCATATCCTTACTCAATATCATCATGTATCTACAATGTATTTATTGGCATCCATATTTTGAGTCACTTATAGTCCAAGCATAGGTATGCCTGCCTTGGGAATGGAAAACATATTAACATTGTTTGATGGTTGTTTGCAACTTCTACCAAGTTCCCCAACTCCATACCCTTGCTTCGAAGAATCTGCAAAGTGTTTTGGCCATCAACATTCATCTTCTGACTACACACTTTGGGGGAAAATCCATTACACATCAAAATTACTCACTTCGATAGTGTCACATTCTCATTTTCTTAAGTGTCGCACTTTTTTTGCAAGTGTCGTAAGTGTCGCATTTTATATTTTTAAGTGTCACATCATGAACGACACCATGAAAAAACTTGATACAACTCCTAAAACATGTTAGAATAACAATATCGATCATCTGAAACTCATAAAAAATGTTTTTATATGGGAATTGCTCATCTTAGAAACTTTTGGGAAGATCAGTGCTCCCCTTCTCATATACATATATAGATAGTGCTCCTTGTGATCTCTATTTCCCATTATAAGGGAGTGTTTATTTGGATGAAGAAATCTTGGAAGAAATCCCATTTTCTTCTAAAGACAACTATGGATGGATCGAGTTGGTTTGGCTCGAATCTAACTCATGGGATGCATCTAAGGGATATATCACAATTATTGGAGCCATATCCTCAACTAATTCCAAATATACCCAAGGTGGTTGAGCCTCTCAAAGCCTATAAATGTAGGCATTCTCATGGTGAACAAAGGAGGATAAAATCAATAAAGCATTGTTATTTTGATTATGGATCTTTCGATCAAGGGTTGGATGAGGAGGACTTGGAGAGGCTATTGCAACATCATATTAATATTGTAAGTTTCCTTTTGAAGTTCTCAATAATATACTTGGACTATTTCCTTCAAGTATGTGTTTACATGTACTTGTCTATGCTTGTCTTAATCTTCATAGATCAATTAATGTTTTCTAAGCCATTGGAGTAGGATATAGTCATTTGTTTCTTGTTTTCCATTGTAGGTACTATTTGGAACTTTTGGATTGGAGCAGCTTGGACAAACGTCGCATACGAGGTACATTATAATTCTCCTCCTTCTCTGTTTTTCGATGGACAAAATGAATCTATAGGAATGGTAGTGTCCAAATGATCAGTTATGTCTTGGTTTACGGGTCAATAATCCAATGGAAAGTTCACCTGTCCAAAGGGGAATATTTCCGTAACACGTGGGAAGGCAAGGAAAGTGAAGGAATGGAAAGGCAAGGCAAGGAAAGTGAAGGCATGGAAAGGCAAGGCAAGGCAAGGCATGACAAGGAAAGGCGTGACATGGCAAGTGAAGGAAAGTGAAGTAAAGGAAAGGAAAGACAAGGCATGGCATGGGAACACATTCCTAGGAAAGGCATGGGAAATCATGGGAAGGAAAGGCATGGAAAGCAAAGGAAATTCAAGACATGACATGGTGTGGAATGGCATGGAAAGTGAAGGAAAGTGAAGAAAAGGCAAGGAATGGAAAGGAAAGTCAAGGGAAGGAAAGGAAAGGTAAGGAAATCTAAGGAATGGAAAGGAAAGGAAAGGCATGGCATGGAAAGGTATATTTTAACAATAGTAAAAATATTTTACATACCAAAATATTTTAAGGAAAGGTATATTTTAACAACAGTCAAAATGAAGCCAAAATTATTCCTTTTACATATATATGGTCATTCCAGTAGACCATCGGGATCACTTCTAATGATGACAGTCTCCATTAACTTCTCATGCTCAAAGTAAGGAAAGAAGTATTGTACCTTTGATGAGTTTTTTCTTAGCAGTGTTTGTATTTGTAGGTTTGTACCAATAACCAAGTTTGTAAAGTGGTATACAACTTGACCTGGTTTATAATATTGAAATACATAACCACCTTTCTTTCATTTTCTTTCATCCTGTGTCAGATATTCTCCTTTAATAACCATCGACCCAATCGAAAATTCAATGCCTTCGGAGTTTGTTACTGATCACATGAGGGTATTCTTTCCCTCTAAGAATCGTTCCAACCAATAATCAGTGCCCCATTCATTGTTTATTGGGGAAACCACTGCGTATATGTTCCCTAGAAAAAATGGAGTGCCAAAATGTGAGTCCACTAAATGACCAAAGAATAAAACATTAATTCTAGTTATTCAAAATTTAATAGAAGGAATCAACGAACCTGGCAATACGATATCTAAGACATGATCATAATCTGTTGAAATAATTGATTGGTCCTCCTCCAAATGGGATAATTCCATAGTTATACGTTGACCAATTGGGAGTGACACATGATCCCATCTATCAACCCAGTATGTCAATTCAAAATATAACATTCATTACTACTACATGGACCATAGAAGCAGAAGAGTTTTCTCATCCATATTTCAACTATTGCATTGTCTGATCTTCTAAATGAATGGAATCCATGAGTGCCCTCAATTGTTTTGAATTCATAACAATGTGATCATTCTACATCGACCACCTCCCAAAAACATCTATGTACATGTATTTTCATGTGTGATTGGTCTTCACAGGTTCCTGTTCCCTCTCCCATTACTGAAGAACACCATTCAACAACGGATTTTCTATCTTGAATGAGGTAATTAGTTGTAAGCTTCATTTCTTTCCTACATAACTCTCTTTTTATGCATGCACCTGCTCCATCATACTCCCCTTTCCCATTCCCAGACTCAAAATAGTTCAAAATGTGTGGTTCCTTTAGTTTTTTGTGCAACATACGCAACCATTGAGATACACAAGAATTGTTTAACGGGATTGCGCAACCATTTGACCAAATGCAATGTTGATCCATCTGTATGTTCTTCTTCTTAAGGTGATTTTATAACAACTAAAAACAATTTTGTACGTAGGCTAAGTCATGGCACCGATCATCACTTATGTATAAGTGATACTCTTTTAATATAACTATGTTTTTTTCATTAATATCCGGTCCATGCATGTATGTGATATGGACCATTATGCTAACCTGATATGAGTGATAATATTGGATTTGAATCTCATTTTGTGGTTGAAGGGTTCAATTCTCAGAAAAATCAACCATTGATAACACAATACCAACATGAAATGTATCTCTTCGTATTTTGAAATTCTCATCCTGCCATCGAGCCACATGGACATGTTGAACATAATGTCATGTCTCTTTGACAAATCCCTTCATGAAGTCACAAACTTGTACTTGGGAAGTAACCAATTCTATCTTTTTTCTTTTCTGTCCTCCATCAATATCACATGTCACATATTTAAAACTTTTCAAGGAAACCTCCTTCCTCCCTAATTCATACTCATCGCTTACATGGATGCACTTTCTTAGTAATTTCATTACACCGCACCTAGGGAATGTCCCGTCTAAGCATTATTTTTGATAAAATATGAAACCCTCTAGCCTTGTACACAATATGTTGTGAATAAAGTCTATAGATGATGACAACAACAATATAACTGATCATTCTTGCAAAAGGGTGTTATTCAAAACATGAAATGTATGTGTGTGTGTGTGTGTGTTTCATAATAATAACCATAATCAATGTGATATATACAACAACATGTGTTACAAATTGTGTCTATTTGAATATACCAAGGATTTCATTTATGGAAATATCTTTCGCTCAAGTTAAGTGAACTATGTACTATTATGAATTTCTCATACAATTATGTTTGTGTAATGTCAAGAAAGCTTTTAATATGGGGTTCATGGAACCTATATCCCCTTATCAATTTTAGTACATATTTTTGGTTGGAAGAAGGCCTAGTGTTCTCATGCTAGAAATCTTGAACTAGTCCCTTCACCACTCCAATTAACTCCATGTCAGAATGAGGTATCCTACCAGTGAAGGCCCACAAATATGTTGGGCCATCTGTGTCTAGGATATCTTATCTATCATAATACTTTCTAAGGGTCTTGAAATTGCATTTCTAGAGGTGAGAAGTTTGTTGTAGAAACAGATGTTTTCTCATGATCTCGCTAACAATTGATTGTGACAAGGCACATCGGGTTGCATTGCAGTATTTAAAACGAGGTTTCTTACCAATTATTTGAAAAGTCCATACAAGGTTTCTAACAATATTATGACTTGTTTCTACACTTTTGACTATTTTAATGCCTAAAATTATCCTAACTATAGTCAAACTTCTAGATTTTAACAAAGCTAAAAATAATTGACATTTAGAAGTATCGAATCTTTCTTCAAAATATTCTTTAATGATTTTATAAGAGTGATAACAAATAGTACGGTTAGGTAACTTACCTTCAAGTGATGACATACCACTTTCATCGATTTTAATTCATTTTAATACCACTTTCTCTCTAATGAACTCTTATGTTTTTCATCTTGTGATGAACAAGAAACAATAACGACATCTATTCCACTAGAAATTGGATTTTCCTCTTCTGAAAGCCTATGATTTGACATACATAACTTTAATTTTTCTCTTTCTTCTTCTACCTTTTCGATCGGTTTCTTTTTTCTCTAGGACTTTATTTCTCAAATCCGTTGGTTCCCCACATTTAAAGATAAAAATTGGCTTCTGAACACCCACCAAATTTTTTTATTTTTATTATGTAATAAGGCACAACCAAGTGGAGATTTTTTTTTTTTATTACAAAAGAAGACACATCTAATAATTCCAATTCCAATTTCACTTGGACAAATTTGTCTTCCAATTCCAATAAGACACAAGAAGATATAAACAACAATTCCAAATGCACTTGGACAAAATTTTCTTCCAATTCCAAGTAGACACAAGAAGATACAAACAACAATTCCAATTGGAATTGGACAAATTTGTCTTCCAATTCCAAGAAGACATAAGAATATACAAACAAAAATTCCAAGTACACTTGGACAAATTTGTCATCCAATTCCAATAAGACACAAGAATATAAAAACAACAATTCCAATTGCACTTGAAAAAATTGTCTTCCAAATTTTCCTACAATGGTCTGGCAATAGCACAAAAATCTCAATGAATCAAACAAGAACAACAAAATAAGAAAAACCTATATGTGCGCACTATTTTTGTCTAAAGATGTGATGGATTATTTGTCTTCCTTGAAAGAGATGAGGTGATAGAGTGTGCTTGGAACCAAAAAATACCCAACATGAACACATGCCCACTAAAGAACATGTGTTCTAGGAACGTGTGTGTGTTCCGCTTGAGATTAAATGACCAACAACTATAGATCAATCAAGTCACAAAAGCATGTGCACACTATTAATGCAAAAGATAGAGAATTTATTATAGACCAAAAACTTTATGAATAAATATGTATAGGGCTATGGGGACAACTAAGGCCTAAGGGGTTAGGATTGAAAGTGATTTCAAGGATAGAGAAATGGTAAGAGAACCAACATGTGGGTGATGTGGGTGCAGGGTTGTACAAAAGGTATATGCATAGTGAAATCAAGGCTCAAGTGTAGAGGGGGTTAAGGGTTGACTATAAGTTATGGATAGGATTAGATGGATCTAGGAGGGTCTATGTCATGGTATATGTCAAGCTCTAGGTCATCGTTTAAATATAGCTCTATCTCTATGTCATTGTCTAGGTCATGGTCTAATTCAAGCTCTAGATCATCGTCTAAATATAGCTCTATCTCTATGTCATGGTCCAAGTCATGGTATAGGTATATGGAAAGGTCATTGTATAGGTCTAGTTCATGCCCCAGGCCTTTCCATATCTAGGTATTTCTATGCATAGGTCTTTCTATGTCTATATTTAGGTCTAGGTCTTGACATGTCTAGGTCAAGGCCATTTCTTTCCGTGCAATGTAGGTGTTGAAATAATGTAACTACAAAGTGTATTCTAATTATTATTGTTGTATTATTCATTAGATCAATCCCCTATTGTGGATTGATCATTTCGGCTATTGTAAAAGACCAAATCCCCTTTTGCGGATTGGTCAAAACATAATTTTAATAGGCAGAATAAGAAGTTGGCCCTAGAATATATTAAAGGGAGCACAGAATATATTAAAGGTGGTTATAACCACCCAGAAGAAGAAGTTGGCCCTGCCAGTGAAGAGACACATTTTTCCACATGTACCAGAGTTGTATAAATAAGGAGGCTAGCACCTCATTTAGACACACACTCACTTGTTCATTAAGAAGCAAGTTTCGAAGTTGCAATTGGAGAAGAGAGATAAATAAGAGGCTAGCACCTCATTTAGATAATAATACACTCACTTGTTCATTAAGAAGCAAGTTTCGCTGCAATTGGAGAAGAGAGAGAGAGAGAGAGGCACATTCTTTGGGGAGGAATTTCTGCATTTGTTTGAGCTATCTCTTTACTGTATTTGCCATCTATAATAAGGAAGTTTTGTTGGGTTTTCCCCCATGAGGGGTTTCTCAAGATAAATGATGTGTCTCTTGTGATTGTGTATTTCTCAGTGATCCTATATTATGCTATTGTTATCTAGTGAAATGAAAATAACTATAATAATATATTAAAACTTAACATGGTATCAGAGCTAAGTTGAAGAGAACATATTTCACAAGAGAAAGAGAAAAATGTCATTGTTGTCGTACATGGCAATTAGGGATTTTATTGAAGAAGGTTTTCAACCCCAAAACCATCTAGAAAAGTGCGCCCTTCCTCAAGGATCACTTTGGCATCCTCAGTGAAACTTTTCAGTGGCTAGATCTCCTGGAAAGTGAAACCCTAGTTTTCACAAAGTACCAGAAGTACCAGAAAACCAAAGTACCAGGAGTACCAGAAGTACCAGAAAACCAGAAGCACCAGTCCAGAAATCCGTTGGTCAAGTTTGAGGGGGTAAAATTTGGATTTTCATAAATCTGACAACAGCAGCTTACCCACCTCAGCTCAGCGCATCTATCCCCTGGATCATAATTTCAAAATTTGAAGTTTGAAAAATTAGGGTTTCTTCATAAAACCCTAAGTTGGAGTTGCAGTTGTAGTCTCAGAATCAAGTGCAGTATCAATTGCAATTGTAGTATTAGTTGAAGTATCAGTCATAGTACCAGTTGCAGTCACCCTTGAAGTTGTTAAAAGTTGGTGATCATTACCGCTACTACCAGATGGTGCCACTACTTACAAATTCCATAAGAGGTATGTACTCACATATGTTTAAATGGTTAAGCTTTAAAAAGGGTATTTGCATGAGAAGGGATCTCTTTCCATAGATCTAGAAGGATATCAAGATCCAACACATTCAAAGGAATAATGTAACACAGTTTTGATTATCCTAAGATGCATCTATTTGTTATGACATTATTTTGATCTAGATTGCATGTTGAATCTATGACCATCATACTAACCTTTGGTCAAAATTAAATTCAAGGTATTAGATGGATTAAATTTGAGACCATAGAGTTTATTATTTAACCCAACCTTCTGTCAAGATAACATATTGTCCTAGTACAAAAGACAGGTTGTAGAAAGCACTCATCATCTTGAATGAAGGAGACTTGGAAGAAAAGAAACACACTCTTGAAGACGAGGCCACAAGTCCCAGGTTTTATTAAATCGATAATATTCAAAGTTGCACATGACAAGTTACAAGTAAACGCTATAGTTGAGATAGCATTCTTTGAAGAATATTATACTTGGTATCATGTGAGCATATTCAGATAAATTCTTAATGTAATCATTTGCCTGATACAACTAACATCTCCTTTAGGAGAAACCTCCTATGTTAGTTCCAGGTTTCCATGGAGGAATTTTTTATCACAACACTATAAGAGTGTTGACCTCATTTCGTATTGTATTTCTTACTCTTGATATTTACTTCAGACAGGTCACAAGTGATAGCTCTAAAGGAGCTTCTCTGATGATTATTTTTGTTATTGCTTTATTATCAAAAGAGTATTATTCTTGCTTGTTGTTTTGTTAACCTTGTTTCAAGTCACAGGTGATAACCCTAAGGAAGATATAAGTGAAGGTTGTTGAAGACAACATATTATATGAGACATGAAGCAGACTATGTACATGACCATATACACTCATGGACCAAAGAAGATGAAGAAGAAGCTATCTCTTGAGATTCAGAGTATCTCATATGAAGATTGATTGAAAGGAGCATAAGGCTCCAAAGATTACCGAACATTAGAACAGGAAGCAGATCTCATTTGAAGCTGACTATATCTTTCATACTTAGCATTGGTATTCAACACCAAGTATACCCAGTAAGAGATGATGAATTCCTTGTAGACTCAGAAGAAATCGAGATTAAGCCTGATCTCAAAAAGGATCAGATGAAGAGGCAACTCCCAGGACTAGGAGACAGATGTCGTGAGAAGACTAGATCATATCTTTAGAAAATTCTAGGAGATATGAAATATCCTGGGAAGATTCCCTTGTTTCAGTAAGAGAGAAGAAAGACAATCAGAAAGACTAGGATATCGATTCCTCCATGAGACTAGAAGAGAAGTCAGTATTGACATCCAAGATTGATCTATACATATCAAGCATGTTGCAAATGTAAAAAGCCCGATGTGTGTCTAGAGGATTCTCCTAGCAAGAGGGAGAAGACTATGCCGAGACACTTATTGAAGAAATAGTTCCAGTATTTATGAAGACAACCAGAACAACTAGAACAACCATGATTCATACATAGTATGAGATGAAAGGGGAGAAATCCCTATATTTAAAATTGAGTGGCAGATGGTACAGTAAATTAGTCGGGTCATGGAGACATGACTATGATGAAATATAGAGTTACCTCCATGAAAGAAGAAGAGATATCTTCAGTATCATTTATTGAGCCACCCTCAGTTTCAGATGAACCTATTGTCATGATAGAATAAGAGGAGTTACTCTCAAACTTTAGCAGCCACAGTGAGGATGAAGAAGTCATTCTCAACCTCAGAAGAGCTACAAGTGCAGATTCCTAGTTCTAGAAGGAACAATTGCAGAAAAAGGAGAGGACATACTCTCATGCAATGAGACAGATAGTGCTTTGTAGAGAGCACATAGAGCTAGCACATGATTGTGCAAATTGAGTTGCATCTGAGCAAGTGTACTAGATTGGTACAATGTAATGTGAAAATTTGGTTTGAAGATAGAAAGACTCGGGTATGCATGTTGAAGAAGGATCTGTACAATTTGAAGCAAGCTTCTACATCTTGATATAGCATAATTGACAGTTTCCTAAAGAGCTTGGGATTTACCAAGAGTAAAGTTGATTCTAACCTTCATCTCAAGGTTATGAATGTGAGCCAGTGATGTTACTACTATATGTAGATGATATATTCTTGACAAGATGAAGAAAATCTCATCACAGATTGCAGAATAAACTCACCACAAATTTTGATGGAAGAACTAAATGCATTATCTCTTAGGTCTTGAAGTTTGGTAGAACATAGAGAAGATCTTCCTTAACCAAGGGAAGTATGCAGTTCAAATCCTAAAGATATTTGATATGTTGGAGTCAAAGTCCATGAATACACCCATGGAAACGAAGGTGAAGCTTATGGTCGACACTTCATCAGAATTGATTGATGCCACACTATATAGACAGATCATTGGATCGTTGATGTATCTGACAAACAATGGACTGAATATTTGTTTTTCCGTGAAAACCTTGATTGAGTTTCTGGTAGAACCCAGACATGTTCACCTAGTTGATGCAAAACATGTGATGAGGTACCTTAAGGGTACATTAGATTGTGGTCTCAGCTATGATGGAGATCATGATTTTACACTGAGTGGGTACACTGATTTAGATTGGACTGGAAGTGTCTCTGACATGAAGAGCACTTCAGGATGTTGTTTCAGTTTGGGATCAACCATGATCTCATGGTAGAGTAGGAAGGAATCAAGTATTCCTCTCAGTATGTTTTTGCGTTTTCTACTAGTTGTGAAGCTATATGGCTTCGTAAGTTGTTGACTGGTCTATTCAACCTAGAGATGGAAGCAACCATGATCCTATGTGATAACCAGATATACATAAAGATGACAAAGAATCCTATATTTCATGACAAGTCGAAACACAGAGAGATCTGATACCATTACTTATGTGGTGTGGTGCAGAGAGGAGCCATAAAGCTCCAATATGTTAGCATGGATGAACAGGTTGTCGATGTGTTGAAAAAGCCTCTATCTCATTTAAAATTTGAGCACTTTTGAGATAAGATCAATATAGTCTGAAAGGACCTCCCTCGATAGGGGGAGTAGTGTTGTGTTGATATGCTAGCCTAGTGTTGTGCTTCCATCTTAATTGTTGTGTCGAGATCCCAACCTAGTGTTGTGATTCTAGCTTAATTGTTGTGTCGAGATGCCAGCCTAGTGTTGTACTTTCAACTTAATTTTTGTGTTGAGATGCCAGCCTAGTGTCATGCTTCCAGCTTAATTATTGTGTTGAGATTCCAACTTAATTGTTGATGCCAACTCAATTGTTGTGTTGAGATTCCAGCTTAATTGATGATGCCAGCTTAATTGTTGTGTTGAGATTCCATCTTAATTGTTGATGCTAGTTTAATTGCTATGTTGAGATTCCAGGTTAATTGTTGATGCTAGCTTAATTGTTGTGTCGATATTCCATCTTAATTGTTGTTTCCAACTTAATTGTTGTGTTGAGATTCCAGCTTAACTATTGTGTTGTGATTCCAACTTAATTTTTGTGTAGTAGCCTCATGCTGTGATGATGTGCCAGCTTCGTGTTGTGATGATGTGTTTCCAGCCTCGTGTTGTGATGATGTGTTGCCAACTTCATGTTGTGATGCCATCTTCGTGTTGAATACTCTTAGCCTAGTGTTGATGTTGATGATGTTCCAACCTTTGTGTTGTGATATTGTTGCTTTTGATGTTGTATTAGCCCTGTGATGTTATTGGTGATGATGATGTATTAGTGTTATACTAATCCATGTTGATGCAGTTGATGATGATGATGCCACTTCAACTTCTTGCTGAAGATGATGATGATAATGCCACTTCAACCTCTTGCTGAAGATGATGTTGATGATGCCACTTCGGCCTCTTTTTGAAGATGATGATGATGATGCCACTTCAACTCCTGAGTCCTTGATGAAGATGATGATGATGATATTATTTCACCTTTAATGTTGAAGATGATGATGATGTTACCTTAGCCTCATACCAATGAGGATGATGATTCTACTCTAGCTCCATGTTGTGTTGATGATGCTCCAGCCTCTGTGTTGTGTTGATGATGAGAAAAAACTTTCGATGTTTTATAGATATGTCAGTCAATGTTCCAAGATGATATTGATGATGTTGTCCTCTCACCCACCTGATGTTGTTGATGATGTTTTCCTATCTCTCGCCTGGTGGCATTGTAGAATACCCTTCTTGTTAAGGGGGAGTGTTGAAATAATGAAACTGCAAAGTGTATTCTAATTATTATTGTTGTATTATTCATTAGATAAATCCCCTATAGTGGATTGATCATGTAAGTTATAGTAAAATACCAAATCCCCTTTTGCGGATTGGTCAAAACATAATTTTAATAGGCAGAATAAGAAGTTAGCCCCAGAATATATTAAAGGGAGCCCAAAATATATTAAAGGTGGTTATAACCACCCAGAAGAAGAAATCGTCCCTGCCAGTGAAGAGACACCTCCGTTCACACGTGCCAGAGTTGTATAAATAAGGAGGCTAGTGCCTCATTTAGACACACAGTCACTTGTT
>SNQJ01S0048483.1:10581-36868 GCA_010110895.2 Picea sitchensis
GTAGGGCACCCTGTCACCCCTCCAGGTATGAACGAGGCAAAGAGCATAATTTCCAAGCAAACGTCATGAAATGAAGAAGGATTCAATACAACATATTCAAGTGCTTCAAAAATCAGAGTGATACATACCATGATACCCAGACTTGTTACCTCATGGAGCAAGACACACCGTTACTCCAGGACCAGGCTGGTGGGATGGATACTACTGCTGGTGATAAGTGGACTGCACTGATGAAAAGAGGTGCCCTTCGGGGCCATGCCCAAGTCGTTTGGCTCTCGGTACTCCATGTCTAGGACCTGTGGGCCTCGAGACGTGATCTCCTTAGTTATCCCTAGGCTAGGGGATAACAATCATCACTTGATTAAATATTCACTACCTGAGGTTGTTGTCTATAGCCCTTGAAACACAATATAATAAAAAATATGGCAAAATTTATTTTTTTAATCTTTTCCAGGTTACACTTCCCGGGGAAAATCCCCAATTACTTCTCCTCATTTCAAGGATGGTACCTAGGGTAAACCTAGAATCTTCAGGGCACAAGGCCGGTCAACAACAGGGCTCAATGCCATTACAACAATATACACGTTAAGAGCTCAACATGTCACTTGCGAGAATTGAACTTGGGTGGGGAGGATAACTTCCTCCCAACCACCCGAGATAAACCCAATTGACATATTGTGGCAAAATTTATATGCACATAGACTCTTTATATAACCTAGGAAAACACTTTCAAAAAATGGAACTGTGAATTGTGTTTCAGATATAGCCAGAGGTCAAATGTTATATGGGAGATATGGAGCGTATAAACAATGATCTAGACTTTAAAGGGAGGTTTAGAAAATGTAGCCGTAGTCCTAAGATAGGACTCAGGAGGACTTTATGATAATTGCATTTTATTTGGAAGCACATGTTGTGCTAGGTTTTATTGGTGGCAAACTATATAACATCAAGAGCCAGCATATGTGCCACCAATGTCATATGTATTGGTGTGATTGTCCAATCTTTAGAGTAGAATTCATCTCTCTGAATGGGGAATATGATTCAAGGCTTGAGCTGATTGTGCTAATGTTATATTGACAAAACTACAGAAATTTGCAAATTTATTTTGTTGATTACAACTATCGTTCTCCACATTTTTCAAGAACGAAACTTATAGAAGCTCTCAAGGACAACAAAATCAAGCTTCATGTTGCTTTAATGTTAGTTTTTAGCTCGCTTGGTGTCTCAGCTGTGCCTATGTGTCCTAGGCCAGCTGATGGATACCTTAAACACCTCAGATCAACTTTTTATTTCAGCTTAAGTTATACTTAGGCTTGCAACAGAAAATTCATCTTTGAGTGGAATGTGGGGCCCAAGGAGAGAGGGTGCACCTCTGAAGGTGGATGCTAGGGGAGTGTGGGACCCTGTCCAAGGGGGGCCGACCACCTAGTGGAGAGTGGGGTCCAACAACCCCAATCTCAGCCATCGAGGCCAAGACTTGCCACACGTCTCAAAGGAAATAGGGGGCTGCTAGGGAAATAAAAGGAGGCTGAGGGTGAGAGGATAGAACACATTCTCATTTGTGAGTTGAGCAAGTGAGCAAAAGCAGGGTGCTTTAGGCCGAGGAAGGAGGGCGAATTGTGCTGGAGCAAGCAACAAGCTGTGGAGGGCGAATCTGGGAGTGAAAGGCAGCTGGAAGAGGTAAGGAACATGGTAATATTAGGCTGCTAACACCAGGCTCCACTCATGCTGAGTTTTACAACAGCAAGAGGGATGAGTTAGGGCTCTACCTCCTCATCCAGGACTGGCCAGATTCAACCGTACTGTTCAAAAAAGAACAGGGCTAAATTCTGGGTGCATTTTCAGTCAATATTAAGTCGTACCAATAGCCATACAACTACAACAAAGAGTGCTGAGATAGCTGGGCCGTACAGAGCTTGTGGAGAGGAAAACCCCGCCCATAAATTTTCTGTAAGGAATTTCTGAATTGTATTTGCTGTAAAATTTTCTCAGAAGCCTCAATAAGAAGCCCTTCTTTGTTGGTTTTCCCCACACCGGGGTTTCCAGGGTACTTCTTGTGTTGGCCAATTTATGGGTGTAATTTCTGTGTATGCTTCTACTGTTAAAATCTGATTTATAACTCAGCGGATGGTAATTTGGATGATTTCAGATTTTATATCAGCAAACATAATTTTTGTTTTTTAAGTAAATCATTGGCAATTATTTCAGTGACTGAGTTATAGGTAAAAATCAACATGATATCAGAGCTTAGCCTTTGAGTACAGAAAGAGCCTAATGACTTGCCGTGCAGATGAGGAGGAGTAAATCAACAAGTGGTATGTGTGACCAGGAAGTGTGTGGGTGAAACAGGGTAGCAGACTGAAATGGCTAGTGCAGGCTTAAGGGTTGAGGACACGCTGGATGGAGCCTCAAATTTCTGTCCTTGGAGGGAGCGCATTAGCTTGGTGCTGGAGGAGAATGGGCTGTTGGAAATTGTAGAAGGCAAAGTGGCAGCCCCAACTGATCGAGTACAACTAGCTGCCCATACCAAGAAGGATGTCAAGGCCAAGAGGATACTTGTGGATGGTGTCAAAGACCACATCATTCCACATTTGTCTGGCAAGAAGACAACGAAGGAAATGTGGGAGGCCCTGGTAAAGCTATACCAGTTTGACAACCAGAGTAGGAAGATACTGCTCAAAGAGAAGCTGAGAAGCACGAAGATGGCCAAGGGAGAGTCGGTGGTCACTTACCTCACAAAGTTCTGTCAGATACAAGATGAGCTTGTAGTAGTGGGAGAGACCGTGGATGAGACCGAGCTGGTGTGAACAACCTTGAATGGCTTCACCAAGCAGTGGGATGTGTTTGTCCGAGGGGTGGTTGCATGGGAGAAACTCCTTGATTAGGAGAGGTTGTGGGATGACTTCACCTAAAAGGAGCTGCGAGTGGATGCATCTTAGGCTAGTTAGGTGAAGAGTGAGGAGGAGGAGAATGTGTCTCTTCATGCAAAGAAGAGCATTGGAGCAGGAGGCTCCAGAGACATGGGCAAAGTGAGATGCTTTGTTGCATGTCATAAAACTGGCCACTATGCCAGCAAGTGTCCCAAGAAGAAGGAGAAGTCAAAGGTAGCAGCTACGACATCCTACTAAGATGGATGCATTTGTAGAGAAATTCGATGACGAATTTTCTCTATTTGCCACTATTTCTAGCAACATCAGGCTGGTTGAGTTTGAGTACAATGGGGCATGGTTCGTGGACAGTGGGTCGTCTCACCATATGACGAGAATGTGGTCGGTGTTCCTTAGTGTTTCGGAGACGGGCTCAAATTGCCATGTGAAGAATGGGGCACGCACTAGGCATGCAGTAAAGGGGGTTGGATGCGTTAGATTCTAGCTAGAGTCAGGAGTGTCTCTGGAGGTGGATGAGGTGATGTATGTGCTAGAGCTAAAAGTTAACTTGCTCTCTATATCAACTCTGGAGGATATGGGGTATGAAGTAATGTTTGCTGATGGACAGTTGCTCATACGGGCAAAGGGAGTGGTGTTGGATGCAGTAGTGAGGCTTGGCATCAGGAAAGGTATGATGTACAGGGTGCCGGGACAACTTGTAGGTGGGTCCAGGGGGATCCTGGATCAAAGATTAGTGTCGAAGAAAGTCAGTTGGTATGACTTGACACTGATGGTCAGATCGGAGTGCAACAGAAGTAGCAGGTGGATTTTTCGGTTCAGAGGGAGGAGCTACAACAACAACAAAAAATTTGATTGGATCAAAGATTGATCCTGGTGGAGACACCTCCCTCGCTAAGAGGGAGTGTTAGTTTTTAGCTCGGTTGGTGTCTCAGCTATGCCTATGTGTCCTAGGCCAGCTGATGGACACCTTAAACAACCCAGATCAACTTTTTATTTCAGCTTAAGTTAGACTTAGGCTTGCAGAAAAAAAATCATCTTTGAGTAGAATGTGGGGTCCAAGGAGAGAGGGTGCACCTCTGAAGGTGGTTGCTAGTGGAGTGTGGTACCCTGTCTAAGGGGGACGCACCACCTAGTGGAGAGTGGGGTCCAATGGCCCCAATCTTAGCCATTGAGGCCAAGACTTGGCACACATCTCAAAGGAAATGGGGGGCTGCTAGGGAAATAAAACGAGGCCGAGGGTGAGAGGACATAACACATTCTCATTTTTGAGTTGAGCAAGTGAGCAGAAGGAGGGTGCTTGAGGCTGAGGAAGGAGGGGAAACAGTGCTGGAGCAAGCAACAAGCTGAGGAGGGCGAATCTGGGAGTGAAAGGCAGCTGGAAGAGGTCAGGAACAAGGCCATATTAGGCTGCCGACACTAGGATCCACTCAGGCCGAGTTTTACAGCAGCAAGAGGGGCGAGTTAGGGCTCTATGTCCTCATCCAGGATTGGCCAGATTTAGCCGTACTGTTCAGCAGAGAACAAGGCTAAATTCTGGGTGCATTTTCAGTCAATATTAGGCCGTACTAGTGGCCGTACAACTACAACAAAGAGTGCTGAGATAGCTGGGTCATACAGAGCTTGTGGAGAGGAAAACCTTGAAAATTTTCCATAAGGAATTTCTGACTTTTATTTGCTGTAAAATGTTCTTAGAAGCCTCAATAAGAAGCCCTTCTTTGCTGGTTTTCCCCACACTGGGGTTTCCAGGGTACTTCTTGTGTTGTCCAATTTATGAGTGTAACTTTTGTATATGCTTCTGCTATTAAAATCTGATTTATAACTCAGCTGTAGGTAATTTGCATGATTTCAGATGTTATATCAACAAACATAATTTCTGGTTTTTGAGTAGATCATTGGCAATTATTTCAGTCACTGAGTTATAGGTCAAAATCAACATGGTATCAGAACTCAGCCTCTGAGTACAGAAAGAGCATAGTGACTTGCTGTGCAGACGAGGAGGAGTAAATCAACAAGTGGTACGTGTGACCAAGAAGTGTGTGGGTGAAACAAGGCAACAGACTCAAATGGCCAGTGCAGGCTTAAGGGTTGATTTTAGGCTGGATGGAGCCTCAAATTTCTGTCCTTGGAGGGAGCGCATTAGCTTGGTGCTGGAGGAGAATGGGTTACTGGAAATAGCATAAGGCAAAGTGGCAGCCCCAGCGGATTGAGTACAACTAGCTACCCATACCAAGAAGGATGTCAAGGCCAGGAGGATACTTGTGGATGGTGTCAAAGACCACATCATTCCACATTTGTTTGGTAAGAAGAAAGCGAAGGAAATGTGGGAGGCCCTGGTAAAGCTATACCAGTCTGACAACTAGAGCAGGAAGATGCTGCTCAGAGAGAAGCTGAGAAGCACGAAGATGGACAAGGGAGAGTCGGTGGTCACTTACCTCACAAAGTTCACTCAGATACGAGATGAACTTGTAGCAGTGGGAGAGACCGTGGATGAGACCGAGCTGGTGTGGACAGCCTTGAATGGCTTCATCAAGTAGTGGGACGTGTTTTTAGGAGGGGTGGTTGCACGGGAGACACTCCCTGATTGGGAGAGGTTGTGGGACGACTTCACCGAGGAGGAGCTACAAGTGGATGCATCTTAGGCTAGTCAGCTGAAGAGTGAGGAGGAGGAAAATGTGGCTCTTTATGCAAAGAAGAGCAGTGGAGCAGGAGGCTCCAGAGACGTGGGCAAAGTGGGATGCTTTACATGTCATAAAACTGGCCACTATGCCAGCAAGTGTCTCGAGAAGAAGTGTCCGAAGAAGAAGAAGGAGTTAGAGGTAGCAGCTATGATATCTACTAAGATGGATGCATTTGCAGAGAAATTCGTTGATGAATTTTCTCTGGTTGCCACTCTTTCTAGCATCACAGGCTGGCTGAGTTTGAGGACAGTGGGGCGTGGTTCGTGGACAGTGGGTCATTTCTCCATATGACAGGAATGAGGTCTGTGTTCCTTAGTGTTTCGAAGACTGGCTCAGACTGCCATGTGAAGAATGGGGCGCGCACTAGGCATGCAATAAAGGGGGTTGGATGCGTCAGATTCCAGCTAGAGTCAGGAGTGTCTCTGGAGGTGGATGAGGTGATGTATGTGCCAGAGTTGAAAGTAAACTTGCTCTCTATATTAGCTCTGGAAGATATGGGGTATGAAGTAATGTTTGCTGATGGATAGGTGCTAATACGGGCAGAGGGAGTGGCGTTGGATGCAACGGTGAGGCTTGGCATCATGCAAGGTATGATGTACAGGGTGCTAGGACAACCTGTAGGTGGGTCTCGGGGGATCCTGGTTCAGAGATCAATGTTGAAGAAAGTCAATTGGTATGACTTGACATTGATGGATGAGTAGAACATCTCATCAGATCAGAGTGCAACAGAAGTAGCAAGTGGATCTTCCGGTTCAGAGGGAGCAACTACAACAGAAACAACATATTTGTTTGGATCAAAGATTGATCCTGGTGGAGACACCTCCCTCGCTAAGAGGGAGTACTAGTTTTTAGCTCGGTTGGTGTCTCAACAGTGCCTATGTGTCCTAGTCCAGCTGATGGACACCTTAAACAACCCAAATCAGCTTTTTATTTCAGCTTAAGTTAGACTTAGGCTTGCAGCAGAAAATTCATCTTTGAGTGGAATGTTGGGCCCAAGGAGAGAGGGCACACTTCTGACTTCTGAAGGTGGCTGCTAATGGAGTGTGGGACCCTGTCCAAGGGGGGCGCACCACCTAGTGGAGAGTGGGGTCCAACAACCCCAATCTCAGCCATTGAGGCCAAGACTTGGCACACATCTCAAAGGAAATGGGGGGCTGCTAAGGAAATAAAAGGTGTCTGAGGGTGAGAGGACAGAACACATTGTCACTTCTGAGTTGAGCAAGTGAGCAGAAGGAGGGTGCTTGAGGCTGAGGAAGGAAGGCGAACTGTGCTGGAGCAAGCAGCAAGCTGAGGAGGGTGAATCTGGGAGTGAAAGGCAGCTGGAAGAGGTCAGGATTAGGGCCATATTAGGCTGCCAGCACCAGGCTCCACTCAGGCCGAGCTTTACAGCAGCAAGAGGGGCGAGTTTGGGCTATACGTCCTCATCCAGGACTGGCCATATTAAGCCGTACTGTTCAGCAGTGAACAGGGCTAAATTCTGGGTGCATTTTCAGTCAATATCAGGCCATACCAATGGCAGTACAGCTACAACAAAGAGTGCTGAGGTAGCTGGGCCGTATAGAGCTTGTGGGGAGGAAAACCCTGCCCAGAAATTTTCTGGAAGGAATTTCTGAATTGCATTTGCTGTAAAATTTTCTTAGAAGCCTAAATAAGAAGCCCTTCTTTGCTGTTTTTTCCCACACTGGGGTTTCCAGGGTACTTCCTGTGTTGTCCAATTTATGAGTGTAATTTCTGTGTATGCTTCTGCTGTTAAAATCTGATTTATAACTCAGCTGTAGGTAATTTGCATGATTTCAGATTTTATATTAGCAAACACAATTTCTGGTTTTTAAGTACGTCATTGGCAATTATTTCAGTGACTGAGTTATAGTTAAAAATCAACATTTAAAAGACTGATTTCACTGATTTTGATGTCTACATTTTTCTTGGTTCTAAATTCACTGTGATTTTGTGATTTTGGCAGGACATCAAGATTGCCTGCTTGGTTTGTTTTTGGAAAAGCACCAATTAATGTAAGAGGTTGCGCAGATTGCCTATTGCAGCATTTATCTACAATTGACAAGCCCTTATTGGTACATTTTTCCTTCTAAGTATTCATTTTATTTTCTTTTTCCCGAACGCTATAAGCATAAATAATGGCAAGGTCACTGTCATTATGTTGGGCCAAAGAATGGTTGAGATTTTTCTGCATCTGTAATTAAGTGGATTATTTATTCTTTAACAATATGTTGAATAGGATGGATATAAATTACTATGTTTCTTTCAGTAGTACATTTCTGTCAAGAAATTATGGCATATTTTAAGAAAGGGATTTTGTATAAAATGCTTTCTTTTCAAGAAGAGAGAATTGATTGAGTTCTACCCTGGTTAGAGGTCTGTGGACCCTTGTGTTGGTCAATCAGTCATAGCTACTGCTGCAACCTGACCTTCTTATTGCTTGTTCTTCTCATCTAGTCCATTACAATGAGTAACTTGTAAGTCATGGTTCCATGATTTTTAGTATTATCCACGACTGCCTATTTCAATGCTTTATTGTTTTTGTTTGCAATATTAGTGCGCTTCGGGAAATGCCAAGGATGGGATCAGATCATCAGGGCTCAAATTGAAACAATTTTGGAATTGTTTGCCCAATAATATACATGGATTATGTTAAGATTGTTCTTAAGTTGTATGCATGCCTTTTTTTGCATGGCTGAGTATGATCGTTTATGGCATATGCGTTTCTGTGGTATTCAAGGGCTTGATGAAGGTTTTATTTACAACTCATTGTTATCTTCTTTTCTGCATGACCAAAATATGATTTATAGGATTTGGAGGATGCTTATTTTTGTTGTATATCATTTTCAAATAATATTTATCATAAGTTTCTTATATTCTTTTGTACTTGTAAACCACATGGCTGCACTCTGGCCATTTTAGGGAAGAGTGGAGAACTAAAATCTCAAGTAAGGTGTGAAGTGTAAGTTAAAACTTAAAAGGTCCTGTTACCCCCTCAAACTAAGGGTAACTAAGGAGATCATATCTCGTGGTCCATAGGTAGCAGACATGGAGTGCCGAGAGCTAGATTGACTAGCAGAGCCTTGCAGGGCCCCTCCTATCTTGAATTGTACCATCAGTCATCGCCAGTAGCAGAGCAACATCCATCACACCGGCTTGGCCCCAGAGGACAACAAGTCTTGCTTCATGAAGTAATAAGTTCCTGTTTTATGGTAAGTGTCACTTTAATAATTGAAGCATTTGAATATGTTGCAAATAATCCTTTCTTGATTACAGAATGTTTGCTTGGAAATTATAATCTTTGCCTTATTTAATCTTCGTGGGTGTCATCACGTCCTAGTAAGTTGGTCACCCTCGGGAATGGGGTGCTACTAGGGGGTTACTTGAAGAGACATCGTACCATTCTCGATCATACTTATCACTTTCCATACTCCTCCCATTTTGTCTCCTCATCTTTTGGGTTTTTGGGTGCATTGACCCAATAAGGCATTGTACCTCATTTCATGGTAAGAAGGGGCTGAAGGCCTAGAGGGGAATGTAGCTGGCAAAAGATAAAAGCCAATCATAAACCTTCCAAATGCTCGCCCTGGGATCTCGAGAACAACGAAACGCTTCTTGAAAAAAATGAGGGACCCGTAAAATAAATAACTAATTAATCAATCATGCCAACCAAGGTAGAGCGTATGTGGGCTATGCATTTCCTTTTTAGTGCCCCTTATTGTCTTCAACTTGGAAAAGCATTATAACCAAGGTAGAGCGTATGTGGACTATGTATTTTCCTTTTAGTGCCCCTTATTGTCTTCAACTTGGAAACACTCTAATTAATTAATGACAAATAAATGGGCTTGAAAAAATGTTGCATCGCGGACAAAGGGCAACACACCCTCTACAAAGGCACCCATAAATGAGACAATACGAACCCTTGTATGTCATGAATCCCGTGACCAGGAGTCTTACCCCACTCCACCTCCTAGTCACACCTGACTTAGATAGGTTTCTCTTGGGAAACACCTTTGACTTGGTGATGCAGGAGCATTGCCCCACCTCAGCAAAAGCACCAGTAGGCCAGCACGCAAACATGCAATGGAGAAAGGGAGAGGCATTAATCCTCCCATTTTTAAATTTGAAATAATCCTATACGGATTTTCATGTTGTAAGGCTGTAAATGCCAGGCCATACCTTTGTACAGGTAGTGGTTGGATTGCCTTAAAGGGTTGCGTGTAGCAGGCCCAGATCGTAGTCAGGTCTGGATAAACATTTATGAAACTTCAATGTAATAGATGAGGTTAGGTGAGAGAGGACGAGCTTGCAGAGCCCCTCTTTTGTAAGGAGATCTTGTATCAGATTTTAAAAAGGCAGAGAATGAGAGAGAGGTCTAGGTAGAGAGGCCTTAGGAGGAAAAATAGCTCTGAGAGAGAGAGCTTGAGAAAAATGGGACTTTGTTACAGTCCAGTTTTTGAAAACATCTGTATAGACACACAAAGATAATAGAAAAACAATTTTTCCTGCACATCGTGTGTTTATGTGTTTTATGAATGAATGCTGTAGATATATGATAAGCTTTATTTACAGTAGGAAGATAGGTTTCTTTTATCTTCATTGATTTTTATAATATCGTTCTGGATTCTTTAGGCTGTGCAAGGAGTGCACAACAGAACAATCGAGGTTCTGTAGCCAACGGAAGGAGTGCACATCTTAACTCTGTGGAGTCAGAGAAGAACGTGCCAGGAGGGTGCACCAGAGCGATCATAATCTCAAGAGGAACCTCAAGGTTACTAAATACCTTAGAGGGAAGACTGTGCGGAAGAAGCACAGAGAACCAGAGTTACTGAGGACTCTATAGAGCTCTGCCAGGGGGGCATTGAGCCAGTGCAAGTGTGCATAGAAGAACTCCGGGTTGAGTTCAGCAAGAAACAGAGTTGTTGAATACTCTGTGAGGAAAACCTCTGCAAGGAGTGCTTCGAGTAGAAGAACGCCATGAGGGCGAGAAGTATTTCTTGTTCAAGAAATTCTTCGGATTCTGAGTTTGACGAAATCCCGAGAACGCAAGGTGTGCGTGGGAGATCAAAATTTTCGAGGAGATCAAGCATAGGAGGAGTAACGCAAAAAGTGCGTAGGAGTCGGACTTATTCTAAGTCCATAAGCTCATAAGAAATAATGCTTTCAGAAGCATAAGCGAGATCCAGAATAGTCAGATTCGCGGGAGGAAGTTCAAAGACCGCGACCTTTTGAACACTGACAAAATCTTCTAAGTCTGTAAGAAGTCAAAAGCTCAGGATGAGGAGCGACAACAACCGTCTGATCAATTGTGTTATCCCCACTTTTTAGCGATAACTAGGAGATCATGTCTCGAGGCCCACAGGTCCTAGACATGGAGTACCGAGAGCAGGATTGACCTGAGCATGCCCTGGAGGGCCCACCTTTTCTTCTTCTATCATCTTTATCTTGTCAACAACAGTAGCATCCATCACCATCGGCTTGGTCCTGTCTCAGAAAGGGTTCTTGCTCCATGAGGTAATTGGTCCAGGTGACATGGTATGTGTCACTTTTGGTCATTAAAACCTTTAAATATATCCATCTGATTCCTTTTATTTCTGACAACTGCTTGGATCTTACATTTGCCCACTTGACCATGTTGGGGGGATTGATAGGGTGCCCTAGCAAGCCTTTGTCCATATGTTTTGGTTTGCCACTGGGGGGATTTATGAAAATCCATCGTTTGCTCCCATTATAACACCACTGTTTCATCTTATTTTCCACTCACTTGTCCCATTCCCCTTGTCTGGGCATTGGGTTGACCTATTTTTAGGATTATACCTTATCTCATGGGAAGAAGGGGCTAAAGGCCCAGAAGGTAAAAGTAAGCTGGTAAAAGATAAAAGCCTAAGAATAAAACCTTGAGATGCTTTGCCCAGGGATCCCCGAGAAAGTAATAAAAGGCTTCTCAGCAAGAAACAAGAGGGACCCAAAAAAAATAATAAAGCAAGACCTAGTCAGAGGATAGGGGGTCTCATCACGAGCCAACCTATTAGGTCCATAGGTACCTAGCAGTATGACATTGCCACTAGCTGGTTACCACGCAAGGGCAGTGACTCTTGGTTGCATGGCCAAGGGAAAGGGGGTCTCATCACGAGCCAACCTTTCATTTCTGTGAAAGTACTTGTGGGTAACACTGCCACCACTGGTCACCACACCAGGGCAGTGTACCCTGATTAGCTCTTGAACAAAAAGAAAAAGAAAAGCTATAAAAGATAAAAAGAATAAAAGGCAAGAGTGGGCTTGGAAAGAATGCATCCATGACAGGTACAACTCCCCTTCTACAAAGGCACCCATAGGTAACACTTTTGCGTCCTTGGCCTTCACTGCATCCACATGCTTGGACATCCCCTGACCACATCACCCACTTACATGGCTTGGATGAGGTCTTTCGAAGAACTTTCCTTTTCTTGTGGACACTAGCCCAATAGGACGCCTTATCCTTTTCTCCAGACTTGTATTGCAGGCTTGTGTAACGTCTTTGAGCTGTTAACTGATGTATTAGGGATTTTATGCATATGTTTAATAATATTGATGACGAGATGTGATTGACATTGCTATGATCTCTGTGATTGATGAGCCCATGGAGGGCATAGCCTTTGATGTGCAGGACCATGCTCAACGGACATGTACCATTTGGATCGGTACACATGGGGAGATGATCAGTTCGGACCTCCATGGGGCTGAAGAGCCCACCGGATGGATGTTGAGACCCCATCAGGGGGCAGAGACAGGGCAGAGGTTGATCAAATACTTTGCATCGAAAAAGAAGAGGACGTTCCACCAGAGGCACCCCAACACAGCTGGACCTAGGGGGATTGAACCATTTTCAGTGGGACGTTGGCTCTAGATGGCCTAGGACGTCACCAGGAGGCTTATGATGTCATCATGAGCATGTTGGTAGATGGACAGGGTAGTTGGCACGTGTGGCAACTTGGAGAAGCCCAAAAGGGGCTAACGTCTTGCTTCAGTAGGTTGCATTTGCCCTAATAGGGGCTAACGTCACCCTAGAAAGGGGTGACGTCTTACCTTTTGCTTGATTAGGGTTTTAGATTGACAATTTAATGTAAAAACAATATGATTTGATATTTTGGCCTTGTCGGCCTTTAACATGACCTAAAATGTAAAATTAAGTCAAGGTTTTGTATAAATGAGGGATTTTGACTCTCATTTTATCATCACTACTCATTCACTCCATAAGGAGGTCTGAAATTTGCGCCCTTTCTTGGGTATTTGGCTGATTTAGTGAGGCACACTTATTGAAGGAAGACATTTTTGGCATTTCATGGTGTTTCTCTTGAATGAAGGTGTTACAACTAGGGTTTGCATGGTTATTTCTTGATGAATTGTAGGTATTTTTTTGCAAAATTTCTTAAATGAATGGTTGTAGTCTTATCTTCTTGCATATGTTTATAATTTGCTGAATCAAAACCCTAGGTGACAAGCACACAAGTAGGTCCTTGTCTCATGTCCCCTGATAGAGAAATTTTCATCCATTGAAGAGGAAAAGAGAGCCTAGCCATAGCTACACTCCTTTTTCTTCCTCCTTTATGCTAGCCGTACCATTTGAAACTCAGGAGGAAGAAGACGTCCCAGGCCTAGGTTATCTACACTTAGGGCCGTTTTTCTTCTAGGGTTTGATGAAAGAGCCTTGCTGTAGCAACACTCTCCCTCATTGACTCTCTTGTCTTGATTTTGTGCTTCATTTTTCAGCTAGTCGTTTTGCCAAATTGACCTAAGGAAGGAGGAGAGAGCACGAGGCCTTGCTATAGCAACACTGGAGTGAGCCTCTTTCTCCTAGGGCTTTGATTCTGAGGCCCTGCCATTGCAGCACTTTAGAACTCTTCCCTCTAGTCCTTAGCCGTCCTCCTTCAACCCTTGCATCCTTCACTTTTGACTCCATTTTACCCTCTAAGGCATTGATCTAAAGTCCTCCAACATTGAAGTGAACTTGATCACAACTACTTTCAAGACCTTGAGTCAAACCTTAACTACTAATCCTAATTGCTACCGTTATCTTATGCTATTTATATCATTAGTGCAACAATGTTCTCCTTTATGAGCAATTGAATGGTGTTTAGGCATTAAATGAAATAAAGTGTTGATTGGTTATATTGAATGCTACATCGTTCTAGTATTTATTGGTGAAGTGACATTATTTTCATTGTTATATTGATAAACATTGACTTCGTCAATATTTATTGCCATATTGCTTATATATATATACACTTATCAGATAGTCTTATGAAGTACTAACCCATAAAATAACTTGCACATATCAATTTGCTGTTGCTTTGTTCCAGGCATGTATACTTCTCTGGGGGTTTTACTTCTTAAATTGGCCTTTGGCCGGACTATCTGTTTGGGTGGTGACTTGTGAAGGGGGAAAATCTTATCTCTGTCTTACTAGCCCCTTGCCTCTTCAAAACCCCAGGTCATTGGGGACGTCTTCCCTGGGCCTAACCTCCCTAAAGAGAAAGAACCATTCCATTGTGGTGACATTGGGTGGGATTGGTTTCTGTTACGCCAGTTTGGCCTTATATCTTATAGCCTTTTATCCTAGCTACAAACTGTGCGATAATAGGTTGTAGAGAAGAACCTGGACCGTTAGATCTATGTCTAGGCAGAGGAGGAACGAGTGCAGGGGAACCGGATCTCAACCGTCAGATCTGAGCGCATGGACCGACAGTCGTTGGATCCAGGGGAACGTGCATGAGTGTTAACCCTTTGGAGTTGCACAGGAGAGAGGGTTTTGCGAAGTCGCGAAATCCTGACATCATCAGAACCGTCCATCAGAAGGGACGCGTGGAGAGCGATCATCGTTTCGCTGACTCGCACATTAGAGAAGTCAAAGGGCAGACTTGTGAGAATTCGCGAAGTGCGAACTCGTGAAAAGATCATAGCCATTGATCGAGGAGAGATCTGGACCGTTGATTGTCCAGGAAGGATTTTGGGATATCGGGGATCCGGAGCAGGAAGTTAAACGATCCTCCAACTTCACGAAACACGAAGCCCCGACACACGAAGTGGAGATCTGGACCATTATATCCAAAGGAGCGTGAGCTGTCGGATTTGAATGCTCCGAAATATTGGCATTTCAGAAGTCGGGAATGTGGAGGAAGTTGTGACTTGGAAGTTGTAAGTCGCGAAATCTCGATTTGCGAAGGAGAATTTGGACCGTTGGATCCAGAGGAGATACGTGTCAACGGGTCGGGAGATCTAGAAGGAGGTGGAGGTTGAAGTGTTGAAACAGTCGAAGTCCGAAGAGCCGAAGAGTCGAGAGTTGTCGATTTGCGAGGGGACACTTGTCACCAGATCGCGAGCTCTGGAGACAGTTATGCTGGAGTTTCAGTTTTGAGAACTGGAATAGCCGAAGCCTGAAGCGCCGAAGAGCTGAAGCGTCGGGGAGCAAAGAGCCGAAGCGCCGGGGAGCCGAAGAGCTGAATCGCCAAAGGCCAGAGAGATTATGGACCGTCAGATCCAAAAGGGACACGTGGCGAATGATCGTGAGGGAGAAGTTTGAGTTTTGAGATCGCCGAAGCCCGAACAACCGGAGCGAACGACAACTGTTGATCTAGGTTGGACAGGTGTTACCAGATCGTGGACTCCGGAAGGATTGCTCCGGAGACTTGTGGCTGTTGAGATTTGAAATCGCCGAAGGCCGGAGTTCCGGAAGCGACGAGAGCCGTCGATGTGAAGGTGGACACGCGGTGTTAGATCGCGAGNGACAGGTGTTACCAGATCGTGGACTCCGGAAGGATTGCTCCGGAGACTTGTGGCTGTTGAGATTTGAAATCGCCGAAGGCCGGAGTTCCGGAAGCGACGAGAGCCGTCGATGTGAAGGTGGACACGCGGTGTTAGATCGCGAGCTCCGGGAAGTTTGTACTGAGTCTCTAAGTTGAGATTTGAGATTCGCGAAGTCCGGAGAGCTAGAACAGATCAGAGCCGTCAGATCACCCGAAGTGAATCTGAGTCGTCAGATCAAGAGAAGAGACGTGGCGAAGATCTGTGGACTCCGTGCAGAGACCTGAAGTAATCCTATTTTGTCCGATTTAAGAGGACACGTGGCAGGATTCCGCGTATTTGAGGAGAAGAAAAGGGATTTGAGATTTGAGATTTTCGCAGGCCGGACTCACGGAGGAGATCCTGGCCGTAGATTCAAGGGGACAGGTGGCAACAGATCTTCCACTTCGGGAGATTGCCATACCGAGGAGAGTGGAGTTCGAGAGTTGAAACTCCCGGAGGCCGGAAAGGCGGAGTCAACAATAGCCGTTGATTCAAACGGGACTAGATGTCGACATATCGTAGAGATCTGGGGAGACGCGTGGAAAGAGGAAAGAAGGGCGGAACGGAGATTGGTAACAACCGTTGATCGCAGGCAGCGCCAAAGAAGTAAAAATCGACGGACATGAAGGATTGCGGGGTCAAGACATGCTTGGACGTTAATAGTCCTTGAGCGGGCCGCAATTTCAACCACTGTTTTGGTGAAGGGGTATGTGTCAGCTGGAGGAGGCTTGCGGGGCGAAAAACGGGTTGGGTTGAAACCACTCTTGCCCGCACCCGCAATCGTGCATTAGCACAAGGGCACAACCCAAGGACATATGAAGGAAGGGGCTAGTGAAGAGGAGCTAGCGCCTGTAAACTGAGAAGCGCCCAGAGCGCGCAGAGACAGAAGGCGCGGGTATCACAGGACTTGCACCAAAGGAAGAAAAGGGGCTTGTGTATAATTGATCAGGGTTCATTCAGGAGCCCGAAGAGTCAAGACGACTCGACAAGGAGAACGATACAGAGACCGGGAGGTCGCAAAACCCTGAAGGGGAGGGGGGATGCATCACTTGGGGATTGACTCACCCAATAGGATGCCTTGACACCCCTCCCACACCTAAATTTGACAAATTGTATAAGGTCTTTGAGCATTTGTTTAGTTTGAAAAGGGGGGTTTGATGCACATGTTTGGGTGGTTCCATTATTAGATGTGGTTTACTTGGGATGATCCTTGCGACTTATGGACCCTTGGAGGGTGTTTCTGTTTGTCTTTGCAGGTCCTTGCCCGGTGGAAAGGTATTGATGAGGAGATGACATTGTTCGAACCTTCATGGGGGCTTTGGAGCCTAAGGATGGATGCAGAAACCCCACGTCTGGGGAAGGCTTGTGATCACCATTTGCACTGAAGAAGGAGGTTGTGCCTTTGGAGGCACTTTGACATGTCTAGAAGACGAGCTCCCACCTCTCTCGACCTGGACGTTAGCCTTTGGAGGCTTGGATGTCACCCTACTAGCCCATGATGTCACTTAGGGCTTGAGGCTTTGATGGGATGGTTGGCACGTGTGGCATGATGGATGGCCTTTGGAGGTCCAACGTTACACTTCTCCACCCCAACGTCTCACTTTGGGAGCCTAGCGTCACCCTTTTTAGGGTTATTTTGTGCAAAATTGATTTTATGTAATTTATAGGGAAAATTTTATGAGGTTGACCCTCTTATATTTTAAAGTTGACTTTAAAGTGGACAAATATGGTTTGCAAGGCCTCAAATAAATAGAGACCTTGCCATTTCATTTTTTCATCACAACTCTTCCTCTCACAAGAGGATTAAGATTGAAATTTTTGCTAACTTTGAGCTATTGGTCTCTTTTACTAGTGCACACCCCTTGGAGGACATGTTTTGGATGCTTCTTGGCTGATTTATGATGGAATTTTCTGCAAACTAGGGTTTTATGCTTGATTATTCTTGGTGAAGTAAGTAGAATCTGCAATTTCATTTCATGCATTGAATGGTTATGGTAAATTTTACTTGTTCATATTGAAGATTTTGATATTGCTTGTCTAAAACCCGAGGAGAGGAGCATAAGGTGCTTCCTCCTCTCTTTAGATCTTTTCACCCTTTAAATTGTCAAGAGTATCTTGTCTAGAGTAGGCTCCTAAAGCCCTAAAGTGCTAGCACTTTAGGAGTCTTGTTCTAGAAACTTCTTGTTCTATATTTCAAGAGCCTAAGGAAGAAGAAGAATTCGCTAGAGCCCAAAAGAGCTTGTTCTCTAGCAAAATTCATCTTTTGAGACTTGAAGCTTGAGGCCCTAGTGCCTAAAGAGCTAGCACCTCAAACTTCATCTCATTATCCTTAGGAGATATTATCATCATCATTTCTCCAAGTTATATTGCTGTTGTAAATGACTCCATAGCCCAATAGGCACTATTCTATTTGTTCTCTTGTGAAGGAATTGATCAAACAACTCTCAAACTTTATTGTCCAAGCCTTTTACTAACTTTTCCTAACCCTAGCTTTTAGCTAAATTTACTAATTTTATTGCTGCTGTTGCAAAACACTGCTACAACCATCCAATTTGCTTCATACACTAACTTAATACTAGCCTAACTTACTCAGAAATTGCTTGCGATAAATGCTACTTGTTCTATTGGATAAATGTTAAATTTCTACTGTGATTTCATGCAATTCTGATCCATATTTCTCGTGGCTGTTACAAAATACTATTGGCTGTTATAAACCGTCATCTTGCTGCAATTTTACTTCAGCCATCATATATTTATGTTGTCTATTGTCTGTTGAGGTATTTTATCATATTGGTACTTGGAAATTGTTAAATATATGCTATATTGTTCTTGTTCTAGGCAAGTACCCAAAACACTTCTCTTTGCCTCAATTTCACAGACATAGATAGTTGACTTAGGTAACCAGTGAGAGGGTCCTTCAAACTTGGCTATATCCTTGCTATCTTATCCCTTGAGATTACCGGGGACACCTCCCCTGGGTTGGACCTCTTCTATCCCTAAAACGTGGGGATTTCCTACTAAGGTGACAATGATGGGTTATCTTGTAGTTACATAGATTTGGAGACTTTTGTTGGGGCTTTGGCATAAGTACTAGTCTCGCGATAACAGGTCCAATGGGTGCAACATTTCCCAACATGAGACAAATACCCTTTTATGGTTTATACGTTGAGGTAGAAAAGAAGTCTGCACTAATGATGTAATCCATGCCCGTACAAGTGAGGCAAAGCAAAAATTCTTTTTCAAGTCTTGAGCTGGATGTCCTTAGAAGCGACACATGAGATAAACTCTTCAAAGTAATGCCCGAGTTGAAAGTTTCAATCGTATCAGCAAGGGGTAACCCTCTTTGCTAACCGTTATGTACTAAGGGTCTGTAATGTTCCCTTCCACTTGATTATGATGAGAGGATGACTTAGTAGCCTATATGACTCCCGTAGGATATAGTCAGTAAAGAAAAGGGAAGTCAGGAGGTTTATTTGATGTCACTTAGCTAGGAGATGTTATATTACTAAAGTGACATTTAATAAAAGAGTAATAAAGTAACTTTTAGATTAATAGTTACTTAGACATTAGTAAAAGTGACTTTTAATCTTTAAGTGAAAATTAAAAGGGGAATAAGGGTCATGTGGATTAAGTCAAAGGGGAAAGATCTAGAAGGGGCATCGAAGAAGAATAAAAGGAGGGGTAGTGCTCCACTTTCCTCATTATGTTTTGGCTTGATCCAATATTGGAGTGCTCTTGTGAGCTAGGGTTTTCATTGGGGTTTTGGCAAAACCCTTCCATTGTGGTTTAGTTTCGGTGGTGCAATATCCACCCTAGCTAGACAAAGAGGAGGATCCATCCAGGATCTTCATTGGAGCTTAATCTTGTGATTTGACTTCAGGTTGGAGGTGTAGCGATTTGCTTGTGAGGACCGTGGGGGTTTCTAGAGAGGGACAACTTCATCTTTGTAGGATCTAGGGTGTTAGAGGAGGTCGCAAGTTGTCTTTGGCAGGCCGTGAGGGTTTCTGGAGCAGGCCGAGAGGGTTTGGGAGGTTCGTGGCACTTAGGAAGTCCGTTGGGGTTTTCTTGGGGGAGCCACACCCTTTCTTTGCAAGGCCGTGTGGCCAGGAGGAGCCATAGAGGCATTTTGAGGGGGATGAGTCCTTTCTTTTGGCAGGGCCGTGTGGCCAGAAGGAGCCGTGAGGCACTTGGAGGGGTTGAGTTATCTTGGTGGGGGTTTTCTGCAGAGGCCGTGGCATTATTTCTTGGTTTGCTTATTGTGTCTTTATTTGATGTATTGCAACTACCATAGCAACCAATAGAATATTTGTATTGTTTTGATCATTGTTGAATATATCTCCGAAATATCGGATATGTCGGATATGTCGCCGACATTTTCCCCTGGCCGAAACTTTCCCTCGAAAATTTCGCGACATATCCGACACTTTGAATGTGTCCCGACATTTTCCAATATGTCGGCCTGTTGAGTTTTTTTGTGGGTAAAGTGCGCGCGAGTAGGGTTTTAGAGGCCGCGGGTGCCTTTTTTTGGTCATTATTTCATTTGTGAAGTGTGAGAGAGCTATAGAGGTGTGGGGAAAGCCATTATGCATCTATCCAAGGAGGAGAAAGCCAAGGATCTTGCTTCCATTAGCGCCAGCGGAGAGATCAAGATTTCCAGGTATGATAAAAAACGTTTTTCTTTTATTTGTTTGAAGTTTGAACTTGAAGATTTGAACTTTGTTTTTTAAATTTTTAGAGTTAGGCTAGGGTTTGCATGTGCCGCTTCTTGTTGTTTTTGAATGGAAGATGAGCATGCAGATGATTTGAGGGAGGAAGGGGCAACAGAGGAGGAGGAGGAGGACGATGTTCCACTTCCAGTGGATACAGAGGCTGAGGAGGAGATTGGACTTCCAGTGGATCCAATGCCACCACCACCTCCACGGAGAGCTATACATGGAGTTGGACTTGGGTCCGTTGGGACTGGGAGGCAACACACTTTTCCTTCCACCTCGTCCCCATCACTTACAACCTCAGATGTAGCATCTGGAGCAGCTGGAGCTTCCACTCCAAGCTCATCTAGAGTACCTCCACGACCACCTACTGCTTCCAAAGGAAAATTGGTGCCCTTTACCCGTAAAAGGGCTAGAGCAGCAGCAACATGACTGAGAGGGAATCAATGATTTGAATTTTGGATTCCTATGATCTATCATTTTCATTTTATCATGTACTATTTAGTATCTAGATGCCTCATGATGATTCATCTCATGAGATACATTTATTTTGATCATTTAATGTGATTTTGTATCTACTATCATCCTATCGGGATCATATTTCAGAATTTTCAGTTTAGTGACGATATGTGACCACTTGACATCTTATGCATCTTATTTATTGGTTGTATTTTCATATTTATGTAGCTAAGTGTTTATTTGATGTTGTTGTTGCTTTACAAGTTTAAAAAATTGAAAAAAATGAGTGTTTTTGTATTTTTTTGAGGTCTTGTGACATTTTCCGACATATTCCGACATTTTCTGCCGATGTCGCCAAGAAGTTACATTCCGGACCCTCGCCGACACTTTCCCCGACACGACATATACAACATTGGTTTTGATTGAGTTCCATCCATAATAAAAATTCCCATGGTGTCTTTTCTATTTTGTGACCACTTAGAATACATGCAATATGTTTGACAAAAGTTGTTAGTAGAATGAATGCAAACTGTTTGTAAAAAGTTGTCAACCAAGTTATAACATGGAAATATATGTAATGCAAACTGTTTGACAAAAGCATACAACCAGAAATAACATAAGTTGCACAGCAAAGCACTAATATTCTAGCCTAGCATACTTGGGGATATTACAGGGTCTTTGCATAAAAAGGGGTGTTGTCTGTTTTCAAGCTGTTATACACATCTATGACATGGATGTCTATTATTCAGCAAAATCATATTTGATATTTTTGGGCATAGTTACAATCAATGTTTTTTGAAGCATGGGGCCAAAAAAATGCTATAAAATATGCCGAGCAATAAAATATGTAATAAATCAGGGGCGGCAGGTGCAGGGGGGGGGAACCTTTTTGTTCCCGGAGGAACTAGATTGTTCTACTATGCCTGGGGGCTAGGCAATGTCTCCAACAATCTAGTGGAGGCCTACTCACTGTGTATGGGCTTGAAAGTTGCCAAAGAATTTGAGCTCAAGGAGATAATCGTCTTGGGAGATTCAATGATGATAATAAGAGCTATAGTCCATTGGAATCACATGGAAAACAATGTGCTTCGGGCTGTCCTTGCTAGGATCCGTAACTTGGCCTCCACATTTGATAAGATTGCCTTTTATCACATCGAAAGGGAACACAACAGCTCTGTGGACTGATGGGCCAAAATAGCTTCACATCTAAAGAAAGGCACTCTCATTACAAATGGGTTTTACTCCTCAAGTTCCATTCCATAATCAACGACAGGCCTCTTTTCACATATTCCAATGAGCAGATTAAGCCAACACATGCAGAACCAGCTGGCGGAATTGCCATTCAGTTCGTATGCTGGATGAAGGGGCTCATCTGATCTGAATTAAATGGTAATTGGCATGAGAGGCTTTTCAAACGTGGGAACTCACTGGAGATGGAGAGTAGCAAAAGTGAGTGGAATCTGGGCGAGTGGCGGTTTTCCAAGCAGAAATGGAATGAGTCGGCATCCTCTGGTGAATTAGTGGCCTGGGCTTTTGTTGGGTTCGATTCTCTTGTCAATGAGGAGGGTTCCGGATCTCCAGGTTGCTTTTCGTCGCTGGTGGAGTTCGCAATTGGGTTTGATCTCTTCCAGGTTCACCTGAAGTTCCTTCTTGTTCCTAATTTTTATATTGTTCTTCCTTTCTGTCTCTCAAAGTCAAATTAGTGGGTCTTCTACAGTGTTGGATTCTCGGTGAACAATTGGGGTTTTTTTTATCAGACTTGGGAAGTGTGGAATAAAGAATTTTCGAGTCTCTATTTTCCTGTCTTTTCAAGGTTTGCACAAAACAGGAATGGGGGACGTTGATTGGTGGGACTTGAAGAAAGTGTTTCGAAGACATGAAGAAGATAATCAAGCGATTCGTCAAACTCTGTTCAGTATCAGCGAGAAGCTGGTCGAGGTTGTCGATTTACTGCAGGTGCAAATTAGGAGAATTAACGCTTTGGAAGTTGAGTGTCATCTCTTGCGAGCAATGGTGCAGTCTCAACAAATGGAAATGTTATCAAGGGCGTCCAACAACCCTGATTCCGTCAACTCAAACCAATAAGTTTCAAAGGCACCCAGAACTGGGGGTCAGCCGCTGGATCCAATGGAGGTAGAAAATATGGAACCACTTCTTGTGGAAGAGGAGAATGAGGCCCAGGGTCGCTCACAAAATTAATTTGTAATGTATTTCAGAGCCATTTTGCTTTTGGGTCAGTTTGTTAAAAGGATTACCAGTGGATCTCTTAGGAAAGATAGAACAAACAACGATAGAGACAGTCAGATAGTTTTTGTAAAACTAAACAACCAGATGGCCATTCCTTGTTTTTTTTGTAATTGCTACAGCCCTGTAGCTGAATTTTCTTTTTAATACAATCTTCCTTCTGTCTCTGTTAAAAAAATAAAATAAAATATGTAATAAATTCTGTTACTCAATATTCTAGAAAACCCTAAATTACATGCTTTTGCTTTAAGAAAAAGATGAAAAGCTATGTAAAATACATGCCTTTAAATGGTTATAAAAATATTTAACATTTAGCAACATTAAAAGTTTTTAAACTCGTCAAGTTATGAGGTAAGACAAATTCAAGATATTAGTCTCATTTAGAGCTATTACTGGTGGGTGGAGTATAACACTCCAATACAATATTTATTGTAATAAAGTCATGTTGTATAAGTGACTTTTAGTAAATAGCTATTATGTTAGAAGTCCTAGAAATCAGTTTTAATGTTCGTTATAAGGTGGTTATAGGAATAACTTACTACATCGCATAAAAAAGAAAGCCATCCAATTTATTCAATGACTCCATTAATGAAATAATTCTTTCATATATTTCTAATCTCTATTATGAATGCTCATTGAAATCCAACAATTACATATCACAAAAAGATTGAAGGCAATCTATAAGCAATTTACTGTCAAATCATCTCATTATTTGCTTTTCATAGATAAGGTTTTCAATGCCTTGGAAAGGTTTATCTGTCTTGGAACTCTGGTTACTTGTACGAAATTTAGCGTAACATTTAAAATTTTTATTGCATGAAAATGTGTGAAATGCCTGTATGTCATGGTTAGAGAATGGACATAGCAAAAAATGAGGAATGATCAAGGTGATATTTCGGAGTTGATGACCATTGGTCACTATTTAAGATAAATTGTTCTATTGTAAAATATGATATGCTTCCAGAAAAAATAAATAGGAATATGCATTTTAAATTTAAAAAGGGCATTCTTATATGACGATGCTGTGGGGCAGAGTCAGTGACTAAGAACTAGCTACCATGAGCCTATCTATGCAAAATCCAAAGAGGGTTTCTTTTCCTGTAAAAACCACAAGTCTCTCATGGGTTTTGAAGTTGCTTTAATTTTCATTGTGTTTCTGGGTTCTGTATCATGAGGACATCTGAGATAGTAACACAAATATGTTAAAGACCATGTCCTCTAGCTTCTGTAATCAATATAAACGATGAGATATTCTTATTTCCTTGAAAGAATATTTATGAGGTTTAAATTAATCCCAACTCTAGAATGTCACTCAAGATTAGCATTAAACCAAGTTTGAAATAGTGGACCTTTGATAGAAAATAGAAAATAACTTCTTTAATTACTCAGCAGAGTTCCAATGTGGTTAAGTCAATTAGGAGATGTCTTAAAATGAATGTTTGGTCACTGGTGTGTGATACTGATAAGGCATTCTTTATTTTTCTTAAAATAGCTATCATGCTAAATTTGTAATATAGAGGAAATATCGTAGGACAGTCATTTTCTCCTCCTTTGTTCGCTTTAGATTTCTGATAATTGTCTTCATTTTCTTAAGCAGGTCCTCTTTAGTTTGGATTATTCCTATGCAATGGGTCGGCTGAAGGAGGAAGTAGGGTCTAACTCATTTACAGGGAGTGGATCGAGCACAGCAATAAATTTTGCAGAAGTTTTGTGCTTGGCAATGGATCCTACATTACCCAGTGTGAAAAGCATCCTTAGGCAGGATGGAGATAAAGCTTTAGAAAATGATGCACTGTATTGTGACCAGCCTTCAGGTGGAACTGAAAGCAAAGTGTCCCATGAGTTCCTGGCCAGATTGAACCAAAATGAACCATTGAAGAGCTCTTCTGAGTATCGACTTGGGGGTTTGAAATGGGTGCTGCCTGGACATCAGAAAATGGAGGACTATATGCTTGTTTGGATTGGCCAGGAAGGTCCAGCATTTTCAAATGTCATGCTTACATATAATGCATGCGGAGTAGGTATCATTTGCCACCTCTGTCACAATTGTATATTATCTTTTTAGATTGCCTCTTTTCTCTTTGCAAATAATGTCAGTGGTGTATAATCCAAATTCTTACATCCTGAAGCTTTGGTGCATGTTTTGCTTTGCTTTTTAAATTTCATAATTTGTTTGCACTTCTTTTCTGTCTGACATCCCTTCCTTCTATCTTTGTTGTAGTGATATAGATTAGTTGGCTTCTCTGTTCTCCTCTTTCACTATGTTGTTTTATGGTTATACTTAGCTTAGATATATTTGTCTCAGGAGATGCATCAAGCACTCCCTTTTTAATTTATATGAAACTTTCATTCATGAGAGCACCGAGTATCTCCATAACATCCAAAAAGAGACTCAAACCAGGACAGTTCTGTTTTCAAATATCCATCATAACTGAGACTTTCAACAAAACTTCATAATTCCTAAACAGAATAAAAATGGTTCATACACTTAGGTCCATCTTCCTATCAATGTTATCAGAACTGGACTGGTGGACACCTTGTTAATGTAGAAATTCTGAGGTCCTATGAGGCTGCCACCCAAGGTCTGTCTTTGACCTTAGTATGGCTCTAAGTTTCAACTGTGTGGCTGTCTTTTGCTGCTGTTTTAGGACAGCAAACAGTCACCAAACTTTCTGCTCAATATTTGATGGTTAAGTGCCCTTGCAAGTGTTTTCTTTACTCAATGTTAGCACATGCAATATACATCAAAACACATAACACTACCTCTAGATATTTAACTTTAAAATGCTGATCTACACTTCTAAGCATGCATAAAATTGACACATAGATTTTTGGTCAACACGACCCTGGAAAAACCCCCCCCATGGGGAAAACCAGTTTGGAGCAGATATATATAGAAGGCCTCAAAGCAAAATGTACAACACAGGAAGCATATACAAGTGAACCTGGGACAATA
Source organism: Picea sitchensis (assembly GCA_010110895.2). Taxonomy (NCBI): domain Eukaryota; kingdom Viridiplantae; phylum Streptophyta; class Pinopsida; order Pinales; family Pinaceae; genus Picea; species Picea sitchensis. The sequence continues at coordinate 36,335 of SNQJ01S0048483.1, forward strand.
GCAACCACTCTCGGATGCCTTGGAGTTCTTTGAAGACCTCCCCATAAGCCTTGTGAAGTAAGGCGCCCCTTGCCTTGGTGAGCCTTTCTTCCTCTTGCTTGCTTTGTCTTTATCCTGATTCCTTTGTCTTTGAGCCTTTGCCTTTACCACTGAGATGCCATGATCTTGCCTTTACCCACTTGAAGTTTGAGTGACACTTGCTCTCTCCCTTGGAGTTTGCGCCCTCTACACAAGTGTGCCCTCCTCCAAGGTATAGTGCACACCTAGCTTTGGTGCGCCCTCTCCTCTACCAATAGCCTTCTCTCTTGGTGTGCCCTTAGTTCTCCACTAAGGCTCTCCTCCTACAAGTGCATCCTCCCCTACACAAATCTCTCATGCAAGTGAAGTGCGGCTCTCCTCCTCCAAGTGCACCCTCAACCATAGAATGCGCCCAAGCTCAAGTGTATGCCTCCTCGTCCATGGAAGCACCTCCTCCAAGCTGATGCCCCTTATCCTCACTCAATGGGCAAACCCTCCAACAAGTGCACCTTCCTC
>SNQJ01S0048483.1:56853-71903 GCA_010110895.2 Picea sitchensis
GTGACAGTGTGGACTTGGAACTTAGACATTGTGTCTCCGAGGCCACACTAAGTGAGTTGGACTTAGCTCACGTTAGCAAGTGTGCATTAGGACGGCAACAAGCTCATAAGGAGCAAAACTAGTTTGGATGTAGTGCAGAGTGTGAAGAAATGCTTTTTTTTTATTAATATAATATTCTAGTTTCCTCTCAATTTATGATTTTTTGCCTCTTTTTCACCCTTATCCACTTTCAGAAGTTGATAGTCATCTATTCTTTTTAAAAATACTAGAAATTATTTTCCTGTCTTCATGCAAATTGAGATTCTTTATAAGTAAATGTTTACTTGAGAAAGGTTTTGGTGTTGTTGCACTCTCTAATAATTATCCATTTACCTATTAATCATGACAGAGAGTTTCTTAAGATAGACAAAATGATGTGAGCATAGTTAGACAACAATGCAAATACTCACACAAGAAAGGAAGAATGCAAGTACAAAGGAGAGTCCAACCAGCCATGAAAGCACAAGGGGACAAGAGCATTGTGACCTTCCATATACTAATCTAGTAAAATAAAGATGAGTTACATTATGGACACTGACTATGGAAAATGAAGAGTGCATTGTTTCTCAAAAATGGTGTCATACACCCCTGGAAGAAACAGGTGCAGTGAATCACCCTCATATTCATTGCAGTTGAGAAGTCATCACAGGCGTTTTGAAATAGCTATTTTTCTAAGCTTCCAGGACATTGTTTTTTGGTGTCCTTTTCTTTGTTGTCACTCTTTTAATGATAGTTGGCCTTTTCATGTGAACAAAACTGGAAGACTGGTGAATTAGTTTGTCTACTTCAAAAATTCTTGTGAAAAGCCTCGACCTAAAATGCTGTCACAACTTCAGACAGGTTTTTATGCGTCTGCACAATGGTGCCCCTTAATACTTCATGTTGATAATGTATCCATGAATTTGAAAAATAGATTAATTAGTTGTGTAATGTCTTCTAAGCAATCAAACATTGTTATTATCAGGACATTAGAAATTTTGTTCATAAAGTGTTGAGAGTTGAAAAACCTAAACAGAGAAAACTTGCTCTTATGGTTTGTAGCAAATTCCCTTTCTGAAATCTTACTTTTGCAAACTTTGGTTTTTGGTGTTTGTAGCAAGATATGATTCTGTACGTAATATTTTGGCCAGAAATGTTCCAAGTCAGAACAGGACCTTGAAACGCAGGTAGGTTGCCTAACTTGTACCAGCAGTATAATTTCATTGCTATTGGTTGCATAAAATTATTTTAGCAAGATTTTTCATCTGATGATCTTGAATTTTCAAAGCCCATCTTCATTTGTTTGGCATTAAAGATCGTTGCTTATGTTTATGTTGGTTATTCATATGTGCTAAACATTTAGATGAATTTGCATGTTTGAAGTGCACTGTTGAAATGCATGTTTCCAGGTATTACCTTGTTGAGCGAGCCAAGGATGCAGATATTGTTGGTATTGTTGTTGGTACACTCGGTATTGGTAGGTTTCTTGCAACTCTGTTTTGACTGTGCCAATGTCAACGATGATCTCTTAGTTCAAACTTCAGCAAACCCTGAAGTCAATACTTACAAGTGATTGTCTATTTTACTGTGTCTGCTTTTGTTCATCAAAATGGCAGTAAAATCCCAGATTTCCATTGTTATATATGACTACTGGTCTAAGGGTGATATGTGGAATTGTGTAGGCATACAAATTTGGGATAAAACTTGTTTATTGCTGAGATGTTTTCTTTCATTGGAAATGTTCAAAATTGGTATATTACTTGTTTGAAGCTTTTTTGGTTTTACTAAAGTGTATACATATCAAGATAAAGGGCAACTTTTGGTTTCTAGAATCAACTATCTCGGGGCTTTTGTAAAGTTGCATATTATGGGTTATTGGGAGGTCATACTTTTCTGTTAGTCTCAGCTTTTAATTTCATTTATTGGTCAGACCGTCTAAAATTTTATGCCCTATTCCAGTGTTCCACGGGGACGCGTCCCCCACGTCCCCGGGACGGGGGAACTCCAGGGGGGACGTTTCCCCACGTCCCCTTTTTGGGGAGACGCGGGGGGACTTGGGGGGACGCGACTCCCCAAGGTGGGGGACGAGACTCCCCAAAAGGGGGACTCTTGGACATCCCCCTTTGAAAAGGGGGACTTCTGGACGTCCCCCCCCAAAAGGGGGACTTCTGGAAGTCCCCCCCAAATTTTTTTTGCCCAGTAAGACTTTAAAAAGAAAAAATTTAATTAAAAAAAATAAATTAAAAACAAATATATATTAAATTAATTTATGTTATTGTTGAGATTTATCATATTATCATTATTATTTTTATTTTTAAAATTTTATTTTTTATATTTTTTATATTATATATGTGACGTCCCCCATTTCCGAAAAATCCCTAAAATTTGGGGGTACTTCCACACGTCCCCCTTGTGTGTCTCCTTGCACCCGCGTCCCCCCGTCTCAGAGTCTTGGTGGAACATTGCCCTATTCTATATCACCATCCTCATACTCATAATAGAATCAACCTACCATGTATGGATTCAGTGAATGCCATAGATCAATTTCATGTATATGTAAAACAATAAATAGAGAATAAAGTTTGCTTTGACCATTTGAAAAATGATAATAAGTTCAATTTTGTACACAAGGCAGTCAAGGTGTTTGGTTGTGCAAGATTGCTAGTATGTCGTGGAGAGATAGAGAGAGATATCTGCCATGATTGTATGTTTTGGAAACCTAATCCGCTTAGGGTTACAGTGTTTTGTACTATTATTAAGTTCAATTTTGTACACAAGGCAGTCAAGGTATTTGGTTGTGCAAGATTGCTAGTATGTCGTGGAGAGATAGAGAGAGATATCTGCCATGATTGTATGTTTCGGAAACCTAATCCGGTTAGGGTTACAGTATTTTGTACTATTCACTTATGAGGGAATATGAAAAGTCACAAGTGATAGGAACAGTGATTAGGAGTCCAAGAGACCTCTTGGAAGACGAACCCAAAGGTCACGATTATGTATTTATACATGTATCATATTAATGAAATGCATCTCAGGCTTATCTCCAATCTACACATTCCAATAATGGTATCAGAACGCCTAGTTCTTAGGGCCTGAAATCAAGCAATGGTAGTTGTCCATAGAATCCAGAAACACATCTCAAATTCCTTAAGGTCTGACCATCTGCTTCTGTGAGTAGAAATGCTTCATGTTATTCCTTGTCTGTGTTAGTCTTCCTCATTACCATTAACACCTTCTTTTGGTGTCAAATTTGAGGTATTCTTCTAGCACAATCCTGCATACGTATCTGTCTTTACAATCGATGCCCTCTGCCTACCTTTCTGCAAGTCAGCCAAGCCCACATTGGTCCCATCAATTCCTCATGCGTTTGGCAAGATTCTAGCAATTTACACTGCATGAAAACAAAACTCTAACAACTGTACTCTTAGTGTGTGCCCCTCGACTTAGTCCTGCCTCTCGGAGTCCTGTCCATTCCTTCAGGGAGGCACTTTCTTGAATTTAGCATATTTTAATCAATCGTCCACTTGTGGTGTTGCTTTCTTCTATTTGCAGAATTTTTCTTTGAAGTTTTTTCGTGGAGACTTGAGGGAGTTATCATAGTGGTTGACTAAGATTGCATTGAGTATAGATCTGGGTAGTGTAGTTGATAATTCGTTAGCAAGGATTGATAATGCAAATCAAGAAGTATTCTCCATGGCGCTTGAGTCCTCTTGGATGCAAATCAAGATTCTCCACCGATGAGGTTGAAAATAGGCATGGAGAAATTCTCCACTCCTCCAACCAACTCACATGAAATCCGACAGACGACGCTCTCTCGCGTAGGGGTTTCAAAGACAAATTAAGTTTACGGCAAGTCATGTGACAAAATTCCCGACACTTTCTTGAAACTCTGTTGTCCTTTCTTTGTCTCATAAAGAAGAGCAACAAAGACGCCATGAAAACTTGCAACAAAATACTTGTAAGCCCTGTTATCCACCAAGTTGCACTAGGATGGACTTCCAGCGAGCTGCCAAAGATTGAACATTTATTGTTCAAAATTCAGAGTTCAGAAGTTTAGCCGGTCATTAAGACCAACCCTTTTTCACATTTTCTGTGCAAATTGTAATAAGAGATGTTGCATGATGAACTTGTAAAAGGTCTTAGCCACCTTTGACTTAGGCATGAGTTGTTACTCTGGAGTGTTTTTTTTTACTTATTAATTATATTTTTCCGTTTAAAGGTAATTTATAATTTATGAGTTTTTTCACTCAATTCTCCAGAGTTGGAGTATATACTCATGGTTAGGCCTTAGCATGGATCTAAGCCTAGTGTCTAATGTATATTACCATGTTAAACATACCGTAAAGTCTTATGGAAATGTGCTAAGTCCCCCTTAGGATTTTTTAATTTTTTCAGTTAATTAAATTTTTTCTGCAAAACAAGAATTTTTAATTAAAAAATAAAGTTGTATTAAAAAAGTGGTACTAGGAGACTTCATATGCCTTGGGGGTGCTCATTTTTGGACATAGAGCATCCATATTACCTAAGTACTCACTTGGTTGAGTAAAATTAGTGATTTTAATCACTTAAAAATCAATTTTACTCAAAAAACTCAAAAAAGTCAAATAAAATCATAAAAAATCAGCAAGTGCTAAATTTTGGGAAACATGTTTTGGGTGAATAAAGCCCAAAAAAGCTATGTGGCAACCATAGAAGACAAAAGGAAGATTGCTTGGTGTAATTAGAGGATTTGTGGGGGAGTTAGAAGATTCTACCAAGAAGAGGTGCACCCCTTTTGAAGAGAGGTGGCACATTCCAAGAGGGGGCTGCCTACCTCTTGAGAGGTGGTGCCCTCTCCCTCTCCTTTGAGTTCACACTTGTCGTTGTTTTGGTTGAAAAGAGAGGTGGCAGCCCTTTGGCTACCACTTGGCCATCCCTCTCTCACAAGTGGTGCGCCCCTCTCCTCCACTTGGTGCACCCTCCTCTCTTGGGCTTCTTCACCCTTTGCTATAAATCAAAGCATCCTCCCATTGTAAACTAGTTGGAGTTTGGGGATTGTTGCTTGTAGTTGTACTATTGTAATACTTTTCATTTGGAATAAAGAGACTTTGGAGGTCAAGAAGGTGTGTTATACATGTGTGTGGATGCTTGATGTCAATTTGTGCTTAATCTATGAGGTAATATTTGCCTAATTTCTTCTTTGGTATCTTGGCCTTTGAAAGGATGCTATCATCTAGTAGGATTTGATTTATCTAGCTTGCTGTTAGTCCTATTGTTTATTTATATTTAGAAACTTTGACGTGTATGCATGTTTCGGTTAACTAACATACTCTTCAAGTTTCTTGTGTAAGTGACACCAATTTTGTTAACAAATTTATTTGCAAGATTTTAAAGTTTACAGGGTCTCATAGCTTGGAGTGGTGATGAAACTTGCTTGTCTCTTCACAACTTCAAGGATTTAAAGACTTAGTCCCTCCTTAACTCATCTAAAGACTCCATTGCCCAAGGGTTTAAAGGCTACAAGTTTCTTCCTTCTCTCTTTCTCAAAAGAAAATCTAAATTTTGGTTACTTTGTTGCAAATGCAAGTAGCTTAGATCTATCTTTATTTCAAATTCTGAATATCTAAGTGTACATGCATAAGATAAACTAGATCCAAGTCTGTACTTTCAAGTTTCATCTAATTGCTTAGATCTAGCATATGAAAAGTCTCCTTTAGCATGCTTTTCTTTCAAAATTTTTAGAAGTTAAAGGGTAGTTCTTTTCTTAAAGATTTCACTTTCATATTTGGCAATTAGAGTGCCTTTATATTGCTGTTTTAAAACGGTAAACAAAGACCTTAAAGAGACAAGCTCTTTAGCTTGCTCTTCTTAGTTCATTTTTGCTCAATTTACATTAGTTTTGCTTAATCATTTTGGGGCTTTCCTACTAATAACCAAAGACACTTCCAAAGTATTTTTGGCCATCTTTTGTCATTGTTTGCTTGCTGTTTTATGCAGGTCAGCGAACAAATAAGAGGAAATTCTGTCCATTTTGGACAGATTTCGAGCATCCGGGACCCTCGGGACCTCGAGGCACTCCTTTCTTCAATAAATATTTGTAAAACGTTGTAAAGACTTGTAACCCCCTAATGAATGGTCACAAGTCATTCAAATAAAAATTTGTCTAATTTCTTTAATAAAATCAGTGGGGTTACAAGCTCCCACTCTTCATTCCCCCCAGGGGAATGGTGTTTTTGGTGATTGTCTCAATTTTGCAATTTTAGCTTAGATTAAATTTTCATAATTAAGGATAAGCTAAATTTAATCTTTCAATTCATCACAAAGCACTACAATCTCACATAAACAATAAAGTTAAATCTTCACATAGATTAGATTTCATTTGGAAAGTAAGATTTTAATTGCTAGATTAGTTTTCTCCTTTGCAAAGTAGAACACTAACTGCTAGATTAGATTGCATTTCATGCAATTTCTTGTTTAAAATAAACAACTCCACTCAGCTCCTAGTGCGGTTCCTGACCCTTCCAGTTGTGAGCTAGTCTTGGTTTGTTGGGAGTAAGTTTCATACACGCTGGGCTGGTCAGTGGTGATAGAATAATTAGAGAAATCTCAATAGTTGCTACTTTAATGCGCGGAAAAACGCCTAAAGGGAGTGCGTGAAGTAAGGCGGGTCCTCTCGGGACTTGGCTTCCCACCCGTTTTGGACATCCGACACCTTTAGTGAACTTATTGGTGAGGTCCCTGGGGCTTCAGTAAGTTCTCCGCAAGTTTCCAAACAAAGAAGTAGCCTCTAAAGAGGCCACACAATCTTTCATTAATCTACCATTAATTTATCTTAATAAAATATGCGATCTACATTGCCCACGATACCTTTAAAGCACTGGTATCATTTACACATTTTACAAAGCCATATGCTTCACACTCTTTTTCAGTCATTTACTTGGAAGCAAATTTGAATTTACTTGCATCTAACAATTGTGTCTTAAGTATCCTTTTTATGCAAGTGTATGTTTGATATATCTCGTGGTTAATAATTGATCTGTGTATACTTTTGTTTTATGTTGGTTAATGAAATAATAAACTCCTGGATTCATTTCTTGTACTTAGATTAGTTCAAGCCTTAGTATATTTGTTAGGGACTACCCCCCTGGGCTTCGCTAGGAGTTGGCCTAGACGGAGGAGTTGAGGATTAGGTGACAACACCTTAACTCTCACTTGCCCCCAAGGACACACAGAGTGGATTGAAGATTGCTTCCACGTCTCCCAGGTGTGAATAAGGCGGCAAGAAGCCCAATGATTTTTTAGAAAGCTAAATCCGTGGTAAAATACTCTGTGCATCCCACCAATATTTGATAACCTGTCAACACTTCGATTCGTGCGTGCTTTGAATCGTGGGCAAAGAACTAGTCTTGTGAGCAAGGGGAGTTTACCACCATCCGCTTTTGGGGCATAGAGAGAGATATGGACCTGTTACCGACCAAACTAGCAACCTGTCAAGGTCCTCGGGTTGCTAGGGCGGTACCACAAGGGTAGGTATCCAAACTCCTACGCTAATGAGGTTCGGGAGGCTTCCCTAAACAACACTTCACCACAAAGATCAGTAGACCAGTGCCTAATAAAAACACTAAGTGAAGGTAGGAGTTAATTACTTAAATAACTCTTGCTGGTTTATAACAATGAACTGATAGTTAAAACAAACCAGCAAGCTAAACTCACTGAAAATACTCCAAAGATACCGAGATAAATGCACAAAGATGGGTTATGTACTCTTACCACTTTTCCGGATGATATATACTTGTTTTACCTTGTTGGAAGTGGCTGGAAATGATGTATTTCCTTGTTGATTATCCCTTCAATCAAGAGAGTGAGTTGGATCTAGAAGTATGCTTGCTATGATAAAGTAGACATGCACACCTTTCTCTAGGAGACCCTTATAACATATAATAATAAAGCACAAAATCGAAGGGTATTTCTATCCTTGGGGTAGAGGAAGTCCTCTAAAGCAAAAAACCCTAATGTCCTCTAAGGTCCTAACCCGCACATAGGTCTTCTTACATCCGCCTTATTCTATTTTATTGAAAGGCCTTATTAATATTGACCTTTATTACATCCGAATACATTGATCTACCTATGTGCAGGTTAGGACCTTAACACACCACCACAGATGGTCACAGGTTTGCAGATGGCATCCACCACACCAGCTGGCTTCCGGAAGGCAGTGGGCCTTGCTCCATGAGGTACAAGTTAGTATTATGGTGAGCATCATTTCAATATTCAAGCCATTTGATTATGTTGTATCTTAGATTGCTCTAGACTTCATGATATATGCTTGGACATTATGCCTTTTTCCTTGCTTCACCTTGGTGGTTGACATTATGTCCTAGTAAGTGGTCTTCTTTGGGAATGGGTTTGCTACTAGGAACTCCCTTAATGAGCCATCATATCGTTCCCGACCATACCTACCACTTTCCATCATTATTCCCCTCCATTTCCTTATCCCTTGGGATTTTAGGGTGTATTGACCCAAGAAGGGGTTGTCCCTCATTCTATGGGAAGAAGGGGCTAAAGGCCCATAGGGGTTGGTGTTGGGTAAAATATAAAATCCTTGTATAAACCTTCCGGATGCTTCGCCCAGGGTTCACCCAAGAAAGCAATAAAATGCTTATCTCTGAGTAAAGGGGACCCATAATATAATAAAGAATGCTTAAAAGGTTGGTTGAAGGATAGGAGGTCTCATCACGAGTCTACCTATCACGTCCATGAATATCTAGTGGTATGACATTATCATCATCTGGTCACCAAACCAGGGTAATGACTCTCAGTTGCATGGCTGAGAGAAACGGGGTCTCATCATGAGCCACCTTTCTCATTTCCATCAGGTGTTTGTGGGTGACATTGCCATCATCTGGTCACCACGCCAGGGCAGTGACCTTCAACCTCTCCTTATGCTATATTGAAAGAAAATAAAGAAAGAAAGATAAAAGGCAATTGATGGGCTTGGAAAAAGTGCATTGCCGACGAAGGTACCACACACTGTTGAATATGTCGGCGATATAATGTAAGTGTCGCGACATCTGCCAAAATTTCCCCCCTGTCGAAATATTCGTTTGAAAATGTCGTAACATTTCCGAAATATTGAATGTGTCGCGACACATTCATTGACCCGCGACACTTTCCCAATAACCCGTGAGTCGATGGAAAGTGTCGGCCTGCTCCATTTTTTTGGCAAAATTAAAGTGCGTGGGGGGTTTTAAAGGCCGCGGGTGGCTTTTTTTAGAAATCCAGGGTCCTCACCATGAGCCACCCTTCTCTTACTCCACGTGCCTTGTGGGCGACATTAACATCCTGTCACCAATACCGTAAAGGACCCCAACCTTCCATGCCATACTGAAAACAAAATAAAGAAAGAAAGATAAAAGGCAATCGATGGGCTTGGAAAAGTGCACTTCTGTCAATTTAAGGTACCACACCGCTGAATATGTCGGCTATAATGTAAGTGTCAATATCCGCCAAAATTGCCGAATAATATCTGCTTTGAAAATGTCGTAACATTTCAAATATTGAATGTGTCACATTAATATCTGATAGATTCAATACACTTTCCCAATAACCCGTGGAGTCAGATGGAAAGTGTCGGGTTCGCCCATTTTTTGGCAAAATTAAAGTATGTAATTTTAGTACGCGGTGGTTTTTTTTTCATTGTTTCATTTGGGAAGTGTGAGAGAGCTAGAGAGGTGTGAGGGAAACCATTGTGCATCTATCCAAGGGAGGAGAAAGCCATGATCTTGCTCCATTAGCACCATCTAAGAGATCAAGATTTCCGTGCATGCATAAAAACGTTTTTTTCTTAATATTTGTCGAAGATTTGAACTTTCTTTTTAAAATTTTTAGAGTTAGTCTAGTTTGTATTGTGTAATGTGCCTCTTTTCCATTGTTTTGAAAACGGAAGATTCAATCATTCCCAATTCATTTATCTCTTATTAATAATTATTTAACCTTTGTATTATGGTGTGTTTATTTTGATTTTTGTGCCATAGGGTTTCTATTATTTCTATCTAAAGAAAATGCCAAAGGCATTGGATCCAATATGGGTGTATGGTGAACCAATGCAACTTCCTAATAGACAAGTATTGACATGCAATCTTTTCGGAAAAAAGATTTTTGTCTAATTAGCCGCTTGAAATACCACCCTTCCAAACTCGGTTTACGTGATGTGGATCCTTGTCCAAAAGTACCTCGGAAATTGTGCATATTACAAACCAATCACTCATTGATATAACTAATAAGAGGGATGCGACCAAAGCTCGCAAAAAAGAACTTGAACATGCAAATAGAAACACTGGAACAAATGCCTCTAAGGGGGGACCAATACCACAATCCCAGCACTCTTCAGCCCACATGGCTCTCAATCTCGGCAGCCTCCCTCATCAACCCCATTCACTTTGGTGATGAGGTCATTAACTGGGGCAACCTTATTCGGTCATTGATTAAAAATGTTATATCTGAGGAGGCCCACAAGCTTGTGGTCAAATGTCTTTGGAGTGATATACCTTTTAACATTGCCAAGAACAACCTGTTCTACTAGTTAATGTTTGAAGTTGTTGCTATTTTTGGCCTGGGGTATAGGGGCCCTTCATATCATGATTTGAGAGGGCGCCTCCTTCAAGGGGAAAAGGCCGACCGCACAAAAAGATTAGCTCAGCTCAAGTAAACATGGAAGACCACCCCCACGCACCGCGGATGTCTGGATGGGTGGACCGGTTGGAAGGGGCGTATCACCTCTAAAACTTCTGGTTAGCTGGGTCCCATGCATCGCCTATCAAAAGCTGGATGCGCACACAAAAGATGCAATACCATTATGCGGAGCTAGTTGGACGGCTTCATCCAAGAGATAGACCGCAGGCATGCTGTCCGTATCACCTTACTAAATGCCAAGTAATTATGTTGTCACCGGGAGGATGCTTGTGAGAGGTAATCCATCCCTTGCACCGGAGTCCCAGCCCATTGCATTGGATTTGATGCTAGAGGACAAGGAAACCCCTGACCAAGGGTATCACTGATTCTACCTGAGCAGTGACAATATATATATATAATCACACGCCATGTTCCTCTCACCATGAGACAACTACTGTGAACAAGAGCTGAGTCCAATCACAACGCCTTTGCCACCACCCTTCACCGCCCCTCAAAAGCATGTTGGACTTACAAAGAACGTTTCTTTCTGATGAGTGGGTTGCTGGTGTCTATAGCACCAAACATGATGGCAAGCCATAGCCCAACTTGTAGGACATGACCCGGTATTCTGGAGTGGAGTAGGGGAGATATGTACCATTAGTGAACCTTTGGTAGCTAGTTCTTCATTGGTTGATGGTGAGAAGCCCGCGATGGGCTATTGGTATGAGGCCATGGATAGGGCCAAGGGAACTATCTACCGGTACTATGATAACAAGGGGGAAGAAGGACTCACCAAGAGAGCTCGGGAGCAGGTGATTGATGAGCTGCATGGAATAACACTCTCCCATCAGTCTCCATTCATGCAGAGGGCTCTAACAATTTCAACCTGGATTCGGCTATGTTTGTGGGATTTAATTTGATGTAGGAGGTTATTGATGGTTTCCCTCCTGTGTTCGTGAGGATGGTGGCTGAGTCCAAATTGGAACGCTTCGGGGAGATTTCTAAACAGAGTGAGATATATAGGATGGCATCCCGGATGTTGGGCTATGATATGGTCATTCAAGATAGGACTTCACAAGGATGCCGTGTGTTTCCACTCCAAATTTTGTTTATTCCTTCTATATATTATTATATGCATGACATTTCCATTGCTTTGATGGAAACTTAAATATAATTCAGTTGTCTCCTTCATCTTTTATTCATTGTAGATGTCCTCAGAAACACTATGGTGGAAAAGCCTTCCCAGAAGGTGTAAACTTGCTGCCTGGAGTGCTTAGTCAAACTTGCAGCTCTTTAGAGTGTGAGCACAATTGGAGTGTCTTCAGTATACACTCCAAGAAGCGCAACGAGTTAGAAATGTTAAAAATGCAACAATCAAAATTTAAATTGTTTAAACTTTATATTTTTTAATTTTAATTTTACAATTTCTCAGATTTACTATTTATTTACTCACTTCAACTATAGCTCTCTAATGTTCATACTGTGTTGGCACCAAATTTTAATGACTTGTATATGTCTACTACAATCTAAGGTTGTGGGTGAAGTAACTTGACAAAGAACCTAACATAAAAGCCATTTCATTGGATAACATAGACACCAATGTAAGGAGGGTGGAGATTCAGGAGCCTGAGGTGGAGGAGGCCCCTGAGTGGTTGGAGGAGCATGCGTATAATTTGATGGAGGAGGGGCAACAGAGGAGGAGGAGGAGGAGGAGGTTCCACTCTCCAAAGGGATGGGCTGTAAGTCGCAGGAGGAGATTGGACTCAAAGGATCCAATGCCACCACCACCTCCATAGAGAGCCATACCTAGAGTTGGATTTGGGTCTGTTGGGACTAGGAGTAGGCAACACACTTTTCCTTCCACCTGCCCCCATCACTTACCAGCTTAGAGGGAGCATCTGGAGCACTTGGATCTTCCACTCCAACCTCATCTAGAGTACCTCCACTCCACCACCCACCGCTTTCCAGAGGAAAATTGGTGCCCCACCCACAAAAAGGGCTGGTGATGTTAAACAACACCACCTACAGAGGAAATCAACGACTGGACTCCCATGATCCATCACTCTCTACTCATCATGCACCATTTAGTATCTAGATGCCATCGTGAGATGAATCATCATGAGATATATTTATTTTGATCACTTGATGTGATTTTGTATCTACTTATCATCCTATCAGGAACATGTATCAGAATTTTCAGTAACCATATGCACTTCACTCTTGGACATCCATGCATCTTTATTTTCCCATTATTTGTATTTCTCTGCTATTGATGCAGAAAAGTGTTTTATTTGATGTTGTTGTTGCTTTACAAGCTTCAAAGTAAATTAAAAAAAATTGAAAAAAAAATGATTGTTTTTGTGTTTTTGAGGTCCTGCCTCTATTACATTCCACATTTTCTCCACTGGCCAAAGATGATCTCTTTCGGACCCTTGCCGACACTCTCCCTGACACGACATATACAACATTGATACCACACACCCCCTTATACAAAGGCACCCATGAATGAGACACACTACAACCCCCTATGTCATGAGCCCTATGCCCATGAAGTCTTGACCCCAACCACTTCATCCACTTTACACATTTAGAGAGAGGGATCTCGAAGTCATCCTTGACTTAGGGCAAGATATACCCATTAGGACACCTCATCAACCTCCCATATTCAAGCTTGACAAGTCAGCATAGTGTCTTGAGTTGTTAATTGTTTGACATAGTGATATTTGATGTAATATGCTTAGATGGTTTATTTATTTATTAGATTCACTTAACATGATGTTATGAATTGATCCTTGATACGCCTCATTTGTCTTTGCAGGACCTAGTTGGTGGACACTTGTGGAGAACAAGCCAGCTTGCTTCCCATGGGGCTGTGCCCACAAGTTGATGCCGTGGCCCGCATGCCTGATGAGAAAGATCGACTTTGAAGGCCTTGATGATGACTTGGATTAACATAACCCATCCCTCACTTGCTAAAACCACTGCCCAGAGGGGAAAACGCCTTCTTTTAGGGCATGATGTCATGTTTTTTGGGGCTAGGGCATGGTGGTTAGATGATATGCTTTGGCACTTTGACGTTTTGAGGGGTTTGAGGTCTTGACCCTGAAGGAAGATATTTGGATGCTTGACACGGCTTTGGCAAGCCTAGACACCTTCCTCCTACACCAACAACTTGCTGTTCTTAATGTTAAAACGCCTCTAAAGCAAGTGACACCATTCTAAATTAGGGTTTTATTTGTGCAAAAGTGAAATTTTAAAAGGAATTTTTTAATATTATTTTGTGTGCTGGGTTTTGTTAACGCCTAATGCACACTTTCCAAGGTGACGTGGAGCTAAGTCCTCACACTTAAGAGTTCTCTGGAGAGATTATTAATGTCTAAGTTCTTGTCCACATCATTACCTTTGATAAGAACCTTTTCCGTTTAGGCTTACTCCTAGGGAAGCTATGGGTTGTCTTAGTTACTAAGTTAATTTTGTAATTACAAATGTTCTAGGAGTTAGTTCTAAATTTGTTACAGGCCAAAGGAAAAGACTAGCCTATACATGAAAGCAAGTGCAAGTCTAAATCTAGATGTTAGGCGTTCTTCCTAAGTCAACTAAGGACCAAGGCTCTAAGGTTGGGCAATGGGGTCAATCCATGTGTAAGGGTGGTTCAAGCAAGAAATTCACAATTAAATCAACCACCCAAACCCCAAAGATTAAAATCACTTACAAGATTATACAATATTACAAAGTTTACAAGAGTTACAAGATATAAATCAATTTCAAGATATACAAAAGATGCTATCAAGTCACACCCTAGGGCCAAACATGCACCAAGTGGCACTTACTACACTTGGACCGCCTTCACAGGCAACAATCACAAAAAGCACTCAAAGATCAAATAATGATGCCTCCCAAAGTGATACTCAATCACCCACTGATCCACACCACAACAATGATAACCCATTAAAAGATATTCAATGAAACATAAACCAATATCACATCAAATTACAAAGATAAAAACAAATTTAGCCGTGCCAAGAAAGTAACGCAGTACCATCACAAAATGTAAGCTATCCCATCAACGCATTCACTTCCGTTAAAACACAAGTGCGATCTACGCAACCAGTGTCCCTTCGAAGATTTTAGATCTCCCACACCCTAACTATGTGCGTGTCCTCCAACCCCTGTTCTCACAAATAACCCGCCCCTGGCTCAAGATAACGAGGGCTTCACCCCACCCCAGCTCCAAGGTCGCACCTCGTCACTCACCACAAGAAGTGAAATGTAAAGGGGATCTCCCCTAACGAAATCACTCTGATCGGGTCCCTCATTAATTTCCTCTAACGTCCCTTCCACCCGCCTTTGTGACGGCGTAACGAGCTACTGGACCCCAGCCT
>SNQJ01S0048484.1:25683-47662 GCA_010110895.2 Picea sitchensis
TAGTTAATCTTGTGATGAAGGTCTATTAAGAGATATTTGTATGGAGTAACTCCCTCTAACTTGTTAGCATCATACACAATATTAGTGTTAACTGATGATTTTGTATTTGATTATGCATATTAAGGATTTGATTATACATATTTTGAATTACTCTAATACAAACACACACTATATATATAATTCTTAATTTCTTAAGACATAGAATCACATGCAATTTGCTTTTGTATATAAGTTTTACCGTATAAAAACACATGGAATCAAGCACACAAAAACATGTTTAGGACAATAAAACAGTCTTTGGTAGAAACAAAGTGTCTTTGTAAAACCATTGCTACTAAGTACGAAATTGTGAAAAATAATAGAAACCTACAAACACAGTGTGTAATCAATGGAGAACCAATCATGGTTATAGAAAAAAGACTTTTATTAAAAAACGATTATTCTATGAAATGTTGATAAACTAGTACTGAACTAGTAGCACCAAAGGTACCTTTGAGCTACTCTAATACATATGTAGTTTAGTTAAATTTGACATATAATTTAATACATATAGAATCACATATTAGCTCAATCTGTGAATTCAACCAAAAAACAACCATGATTATGGTAAAAACATTACCATTGCTAAACCACCATAACTAAGAAAATATGACATAATGATAAACGACAAACAATGAGCATTGAGTTTCACATAAAAGTAGGAAAACATAACAAGAAAAAACACAAAAATATGAAAACTACTAGGCATAGTTGTTTAATTGTTTTCCTCAACTTTTGACCACTTTCCTTGTACTTAGAGTCCCTTACCTTATCTCCTTGGGTTTCCATGTCAAACTCCTTTGATGTTTAGCCTATTTTGTTTTATAAAAATATAAATTAAATTTGATTAGAGGCAAACCTTTCTTTGGTTATAAAACAAACATAGAAAATCCAATTAGAAGCAAACAATTCTTTTGCCCATAAAACATAGACACAAAATGATTTGAATCATGGCTATGTTCCAAACCAAAATATATTAAAATAAAATATAAATAATGTAGATTTAAGTAATACCTATATGTATATTTCTTTTTATCTTATTAAGTTGTTGGATTTCAACTGGGGTGTTTTAGACCCTGGGTTTGATAGGATTTACCAACAAAACCCCATATGCATGAACATATTCAATCTTCAAGGATTGAAGAAGGTCTCACTCGAGACGCCATGAGAATCATAGAGACCATCAATCTTGTGCAGGGTGTGAAGAAATAAAACATACAAGAAACCTTCATGAACGTATCATTCAATCATTAATAACTATTACAAGCTATTACATAGAATAATATAAAACAAGCATACATTCAAGTCATAACTCATCAGATGTAGAGATAACTGTGCTTCTGAATTTATTCATTCATTCAAAGAAATGAGATACAATAGGGTAGTAGCCTACTCAGGATGCATTAACATTCAAAACAGAGATGAGCCATGCACTCAAATCTCGACCTACTTTATCTCTCATACATAACAAGACCAAACATAACAAGAAGTGAAAATTAAGTATAACTTGAGCTATGGATCGTCTATCTCTACCATAACAATGAAATATCTCTTTTCTCAAAATCCACACCCTTACATATATACATGTGTCCCCTCATATCTTCCATGGAGCATGGGAATCATAACAAAATTTCTAGCTCATCCATAACCTCGACCATGACCAGTCAGGTTGTTACAAAATTAGTTATAATGATTCCTGAAGATATTTTTTAGATCCAACCTGCATGTGGTTTCTTTAATTCCTTGTACATAGTACAAACTAGGTTGGTACACAAATTAAATACTTATCTTGGTTTAGACACTGAAACTTGGCATCGTGTAATGCATATTCTTGAGTGCGCGTGCAATGATGACTTGTGGCACATGAACAACCTCTGTCAATTATTAGGTGCCAACAAGCCCCCAACACTATTAGTTGTCTCATTCTTGAGCCAATGATGTTGTTTACGTTGTGACAAAGGAGGTTGATGGAATTGTCATAATGAGTTCCTGGATGAATTCTTTGAAATGGCTATCAATCTTGTCAAAAAATTATTTAAGCACCTGCATCTTCTTGCAAAAAATCTTGACATCACCTGATGTGATTGTCAGCGAGGTAAAGTTGATTAGCTCCACCAAGTTAACAATTTGGGTTTTCGTTGCTTGCACATCTGCAAGTTTGTGGTACTAGAACTAGGATTTGTTCATTGTGTTGAGCATGATGCCTAAGATCCTTTGTTGTTCAATGTGGGCTGTTGCAATCTCTTGAATTTTGTTGGTGATTCCTATGATGGCTTCTTGTCATTTTACAGGTGGTAAGGATGGAAATTTCTTCTATTGCACAACTTGTGCTTTAGTTGCTTGGATTCGATTGTCAATAGCACGGACTTCGGGGACATTTTGGAGGTTCATCCAAAGTTTGAAGCTATATTCAAACACCCATGTGAAATTTGTGACGTGTGCTTGCCCCTTTTTTAGTTCCTATTTTTCCATTGTAATTGTTTTTTGCAACTCCTCTTTTTCTGATTTGGGAGTGCGCTTCAGCTTTTCCTGGAGACTGAGGTTCTGTGCCTCCAAGTACTAGAATCTCTCCTTCACTTTGATAATTTTTCACCTGTGGGGAGGTCCAAAGTGTCTTATGTTGTACATGGGACTTTCACATAGACCTCGTCGAATTTGCTTATTAATAATGTGAGTGTAGTTAATTCTATTGTGTGGAGTGCTTTGATCTCTTACTGGGCTGCTTAAATTTCCTTGCAAGAAACTATTTCTTGGTGATGCTTGTCTTAGGTTTATCTGTGCGTGGAAAGTTCTTGGTCATGTTGTTGGTGCAATTATGCATATGACTAGATGAGTACATGATGCATGTCCCCTATTTCATTCATAATTTCATCCATATAAGTTTGTAGGTCCTGTGAAGGCACTTGCACAAACTCTATCTCGGTGTATGGTAATGATCGAGATTATGTGGAGTTGGATGGATCAATGGTAGTGAATTATAATGGACTAAAATGAAACAGTCTCCTTTGGGTACTTTTTTGTGGTTAAGTGGTGTGAGTCACGCTCTCTGTCATCCTTTGTTCTTAGGATGGGGACTCGGTTGTTGGAGAAATCTCCAACTTTTGGCATAGTTCATCAAATTTTTTGTGATGAATCTCTTTTAATTATCTGCTATACTAATAGATTGGCCTTGAGCTCCTTGAAAAGGCTTGAGATGAGCGTGAAATTCTTCCCTAGCTCCTGGGTTGTAGTGAATTGGTCTCAATTCCATTTGTTCTTCTTTGATCGGGAACCATTGTGCATAGCAGACTGCGAGGGGATTTCCTTTATAATATGAATAATGTGATTTTTCTATGGTGGAGTTGGTGTGCACTCTTTCTCGCTAGACTTAGGACTGGGAATAGCCTAAGTATTGCATGCATTCTCTTCATAGGTGGTATGGTTGTTGGTGTTGTCTGCATCAACTTCCACTTGGGCCCTTTATCCTTGTCGAATTCCTTTTTGGTATTTGTGTACGTCCACTCGCCCTTAGGTCCTTTTCCCTTTCCTTGGGATGTGGCAGCCTGTTGTTTCTCACCCACTTATTCTTTCCCTTTCTGTTGGGCATGCTATACCTTTTTCTTCTCCCGTCTTTTCTTCATCCTTGTCTCTAATTTCTCTAATTCATCATTAGGGGTGGGACAAAAATTTTCTGGCCACTTGGTGACAACCTACTTGATGTCTTCATTGGTGATACAAAAGGGTAGAATTCTAGATTCGACCTTTGGATTTGTAATAGGGCTTATGAAAACATTATGAAATGTATAGCTAAATTTGAGGTAGTCCTCATACCTATCCATGATGTTGTGTGGTATCTGAAGTGCTAGTGTAGTCACTTGGATTAGTTGGGTGTACCATCACTAGAATTATTTGTTATTCGTGGCCTATAGCTTATTGTCCTTGTTTTTTTGTAGCATTAGGAACCTGGGTGCTTGGAAGGATTGTGATGTAGTTGCGTTATTCTTGTGGCCCGGTGGTGTCTTCCATAGTATCATGGAGAGAAAGAGTAATATCCAACTATAATGGAATTCCTTTCCTAAGTCTTGCACTTCCAAATAGTCCTCGACAAATTTGTTCAATAAGTATCTCACCCAAGCCATCCTAACTCCTTTGACACATCATTACATAGTGACGATTACCCCTATTAGGAAATCATCCTTGTGACCCTTATGTAGTACTTTGTAAGAAAGTAGTTTCATGGAAAATCAGACTTTGTGGTCATTTATATTTGTGTTCACCACGCCTATGGATCCCATGATTTTACCATATGTTTCATAGATCTCCTAGTTTGATGCATCCTTATCCTTTAGATCTTCAATTGGTTCATTTATTGCTATAGGAATGCCTAAAACTAACTGCATAGCCTCAACATCAACTTGATATGTCCTATCGATCCAAAGGAACCTACGATGCAATCAATTGAGAAAGAATCAAAATTAGATGCACACATTGATGATCGGGATCTGGCCGAAATGTGGGAAGTCTACTAATGTCAATATGCTTGATTTTGTGATGGGCTTGGCCCACTCCTGGGTGACCACTCATTGTTTTCCTTTTGTCCTCTGAATTATCTGTGTGTATGTGTTGAATTGCAGCTCTGGGAATTTCACCTCATCTCGTATATTATAATTTTCATATCGAAGTTGGGGAACCTTTCCCACTCGAAGGCCTATGATACCTACATTGGTCACTAGTTAAGGCTCAGGAACATGTTGTTCCTTGACTACGTGGACTTTTTTCTATGCTTTGGGTTTTCTTAGGGAGGCCATTATCCTTATTGAATGCTTAACACCTCTGGGTACCTGTACTATTACCTTCTTCTCTAGAGATTTGTTATGGAGTCATTATGGAAACTATGCCTCATAAGGGATACTTGTACCATGCATGCAACATGAATTCCATGAAATTCTGGTGCTCTTAGCGAGCTGTGTGTTTTTTACTCATCTCTTTAGCTTTGTACTTGGATTTCTTTGAGAAAATAATGAGGTGAAGTGTGGCCTTTGAACTTTAAATAATCAGGAGGTGAATTCCCCCCCATGATACCCAACCATCGAGATATCCCTCGCGGTTTGTACCCATCATCAATAGTGCCCTTTATTTCCATAATTGTTGTGCTTCATGGGGAATTATTGCCATAACTATTTCTAATTCCCTAGTCTTCCATCACCATTCTGAGTGATAACTACTTACCTCTCTGCCACCATATGTTTATGTCTCCTCATAGCCAGTTTTCATGTCCCACTATTTTGTCCTTTGGTTTGTACTATGGAATTTATACCTTAATCTCATCCAAATATTCTAAATCCATTTTCTGGTATGACCTATCTAATCCACCTACTTATTACGTTGGTTATGTCTAATCTACCTAAGTATTATTCTAATTGTGCATAGTGACTTTCTATTGCACACTCTCATCCAACGTAGGGTATATCGTCACCATGCATCCAACCTTGGCAGGCCATGATGCATCTTCAAGTGAATTAGGTTCATTAACCTTTTCCATGGCTATTTGTCAAGTTTTGTTGTTTTCATCCTGCCAATTGGACTAGTGTAGCAACCTTGGGATGGTTTTGACCTCTATGTGCTTTGTTGATGTTGTGGGTTGGATTTTTCCACCGACTTATAGTACTCATAGAAAAATGTCTATGTGGTGTCCTTGGGTCACTTTGGAACACCTTGTGTGTTGGGAATAGCCTTGGCCGTCCAATGTATTTCATATTAAATTGTATCTTCCTGAGGATATTTAGTACCCTAATATCAATTCATTAATTCCAAATATGTCAATAGATGGAATCCTACCTTGATACACTCCACCACCTACACCCATTCCCGTAGATCTACATGGTGCGTTTTCCACTAGTGCACAAATGTCCCTTTGAATACTACATCCTTGACATGTATCCTTTGGGTCTCAAGAACCAACCCTTTATTCTACGCAATAAATGTGTCTACTAGGCCTGTACCATAAAACCTCGGTTGGTCACATAATTCTAATCCAATCCARTGCAATGTCTTAGTGAKTCATGTGTGTCTCCTGGTTGATACCTCATATAACTTATTTTTCCATATGTCCATAGCATCCTCTAAATCTGTKTCATTGGAGMGAACACTTCTCTATMTTAGTTCACCATCGGTTTTTGGATTGACATAATCCTCCCTATTCCCTGTGATATTATATATGTTCTCAATGATGGAACTCTACACATCCTCTTTCAAGGGATCATTATATCTGTCGCCCTCATTTGGATCCAATGGTGCAATAATGTGTAAGGTACCCATATCGAAGGACATCTACCACTTCTTCACATTCAACACTGCATTTCTATCGAATTCATATTCAATGCCAAGTAGAGATGGATATGTTTCCGATTCATCCATAATCTCATTCACCTCAAATTCTACTTTGGTCTTTACCCCCTCAATGTTCACTTCCACTTTCTCTAGCCTGCCAATAGGATAGATTCTGTATTGGTTTGCAAGCTTGAGTTGAATAGGGGACCATACCAAGTGTGGTTTACCCATCAAATCCCATTATTTCTGGCAGTATGTTCATGCCGTATCCCAGGTCCAACATGAAATCATCCATCTCATAGTTTCTGATTCTAGCTTTCATTTTAAATTCTGTTCCCATGCATTTTTTTATGCTCACCTGATGCACATCCCATTCTAGTAGTAGGGCAGAAATAACCACTGTGGTTTCCTTCTCCCCCATACATCTTGTTAACATCCTAGTCAATTTTATTACATCTTTAGAATCAGTTAACATCTTAAGGCAATAGCACAAGAATTCACTTGTTTTTTTTAATTTATCCTCGCGGGTAGTTTTGTGTTATGTTTTCTCTCATATCGTGCATTGCATCTCTTCACAAACATTCCTATTCCATTTCCTTATGTGCTACACATTGTAATTCTTCTTACATGCGTGATTCTTCCAATTCCCTCTATTAGACATGAAACTTTGGAAACAATTTTGCAGTTTTGATATAGTTTTGGGGAAAAATCCTAAGTATAGGAAAAGTGCATGGAAGAAGAAGGAAATCTAGGGAGCATGTAGCTAAGGCACATCCAGGAGGAAAGTGCCCAGAAGGAGGAAAGTGTGTAGAATGAAGAGAGCACAAGAAAGAGAGAGAATAAAGCCGACAACAGATAAAGCAAGAAAGAGAGAGAATAAAGCATGAAAGAAGGATGCTAGCTAGACATTCCAGAAATAGAAGAACAACATAAAAGAAACATGCAGAGAGAAAAGAAGCATGAACAAACAGTTAGCTAAGGGAAGTATGCATTGCAATGTGGTATTTTTGGGATGAATAGACTAATGTTTTTATCCCTAGATTTCTGTATAAATTTTTAACGGGTTGGAAAATGGGGTTCGTCTCTAGTTCCTCATTGTTCCTCTCTTGAGTTATGATTTACTGTTAGGGGTTTCTCCATATGATTGGGTTCCATAGTTCTTGAATGTAACAATCCGTTGATGAGAAGAATCAATAAAGGAATCCCAAAGACATGATACTTAATATTGTGTTGCTTGTCTTTTATATGTTTGCTTATGAATTCTATCTGAATGCATCGTAGATATATTTTTCTTATGATTAACCATGGTGCAATATTCATAAATTTTATAGAAATGAAATATATATGAATCTAGAATAGGATGATAATATGACTCTAAATCATTAAGTAGTTAATAAGGAACAAGGATAGAATCTTGTGCACAAAAACTATAAAGAAGAATGAATAAGATAACCACCTCTTATTCCCTCAATGTTGCAGAAGCCTGGTTCTCACAGTCCCAATAGATACCTCGGGTGAGACTTAATCTATGCAAGAAGGTGATGACAAAAGGGACAGTGTATGGTGGGTTGTTTTGATTAAATATAAATCGAACCAAGGGTCTTACAACCTGCACACAACACCAATAAATGGTTATGTTGTCGGGACCCATAATTTGCGATTAAGGGAATGTTTTGGAGGCCGACTAAGAAGGATATATCAAAGTATGTTGGAAAGAAAGGAACAAGAGTTTTCACAACAAGAAAAAATGAATCCTCGGATGAGTGAAAAGAAATGGATGCAAAGGTATGTGTACAGAGACCTACATGAAATTTGCTTTGGTGAATCTCCAATTATTTTGACTAAGTGGCTAGAAAGATTAGTGGAGAAAACTGGAAGGTTCATGGCCACAACACCGAGGAATTGGACTTCTGAATTGGTAATAAAAATGAATTCTGTAAGTATCCCAACTACTTGTGCAATATATTTTTGGTTGGATAAAATATTAGGAGGATATATATATTACAAAGTTTTTAGTAGATTGCATTCAATCATACAGTGTTGAATAAAGGGAATTTTTCAAATGCTTGCCCGGGAGGTTATTGAAATCATTAGGTATGTGGATATAAATTATATTGTGTGACAAGCACGTGATGATAATGGAATCCGATTGCTAAAAGGGTTCGTGCACATAAGGGAACAAGGGCATTAAAAGATGATAGTCTAAGAATAGGAGAGAATGAAGGAACCAATGAAGAAAAAAGGAAGGGACTGAGGATGCAAGAAGAGGGTATACCAGAGGAAGAATATGAGTTTGGAGTATTGCATGGAGGAAGGAGTTACAATAGGGGAAATACTGGGGTTGGGAAAGGAGAGCCGCATAGTGAGACAGAGGGGAGAGAACCTTGCACAATAGTTCGAATCATGGAGATACCATATATAGGAGGGGAAGAAGAGGAGTTCTATTCCAATCCAGTCATAGAAGAGTCATTAATTCCTACTCAGACTGAGTCCTATGTTGAATCCATGACCTTGTGTGCATCCCACAATCATAGATAATAGTTGAAGACTTGTCAAAATCCATCGTTGTTAGCAAAGGAGGACAAGGTAGTAGCAATCAGAATATTGGAAGTAATGCGTAGAGTCAAAGTCAGAATCATACTTAACCAACATCCCCAAGAGGATGGACTACAGAAATGATCTAAAAATAGAAGGCTAACTTGTTATGCTATGCAAGCACCCTCTACTTCATTAAAATAAAACTTTACAGGACCTTGCTTCATGTGTTAAAATATGCAAGATAGATTATGTGCCAAGTTTATTCATCTTCTTTTAAATGTTCATGTGTGAGGAAATGTTCTTTAAATGGTTAAATATGTACTTTAAATAAATACACAGCAACATAACTTGCAGAAAATAAACCATCAAACTCACAACAATAACAAGATGATATAGTAGTTCACCCCTCTCTGGGCTACATCTCCTTGAGCCTCCTTCAATGGACTTGGCTCTCTAGGATTAATTTGTCAAAAATTATTTTACAAGATTATGCTCAACTCCAATGGAAATTCTAACTGTACCATTGGGATCAAAATACATAAAAACCCCAAAAATGACTAATAAAACTCTGAAACCGGATCATGGCTCATCCGGGCATGACCTCTTCTACATGTGGCCTTAAGCTTCTCTGAGCTTCTCTTTGGAAAAAACACCTGTAAAAGTCCTCAAATGGATCTGAAACCTATCCAAAAGTGTTTAGAGCATAATAATTAGCCAAAAATGATTATTCAATCACAGAAAACAAACATAGGCTCATCTGAGCAAGACCTCAAACAATGAGGGCTTCAAGCTCCCTAGAGCTTCCATAAAATTAAATGGTTAAAAAACTACAAAATAAGTCTTCAAATGGCTTTGAAAATAGTTCCAATGGATTCATAACGTCCAAAAACCCCTAGATGGGCTTTTACGACACCTCATTCGGCGAAAAAATGAAGAAGATAGGCCTCCTGCCATTTTCTTCCTTCAAGCTTGTTGTCTCTGGTTCGCCAAAACGCACCTCTGGGCATTCTAACCAAGAACACGCTCCAAATTCGTGCTAAAACATAGAACATGTGTGTAACCATAAAACCATTCAAACTGTAGGACAATTGCGGGCACACCTAGCCCCTAACCATCAAGGGCCAGGTCGTATGACCCATGCGTCCACGTGCTAGCATTAACATAGGCTCCTGTTACATAAGCCAATGGTCAAAGGCCAAATGGATGGTCGTTGATATAACCGTTGGAAAAAACACAACCACGTGTGCACGTCCATATGATATAGCAGTGGGTTATATGTAACATATCGTGCGACCAAGGGCTGGGGGCTAAGCCCCGGCCCAGTCGCGCCCCAAACCACACGCATATACAATCATATATATATATATATATATTGCACCATATATATAACAAGGAAAAACTGGTGGCACACTGGTTGGTGGCTCTTTTCCAAGTCTTTTGCCTTGCCCGGAGGTCACGGGGTTGACTCTGGCCAACGACATAAGTTTTAAACCAATAAATGGATGACACGTGGCGGCCATTGACTGGGCCACGTGTCGTCATTCCATTTTCTACCAAACATGCCAAGTCACCTGCCAACTATTCAAATGACTGTCTGCCACATGTCGTATGGCTTGCCATGTGTCATACGGCCTGCCACATCAGCGTCCATACAGACTGTACAGTCAGCAACCCTTTTTTTTGCCTTTTTGTAAATTTGAACAGAATGCGATATCTCTCGCTCCCGATGTCTGTTTGAACCCAAACAAGTTGAGTTGGGTTCGTAACGATGAGGCCTACGCTCTCGTTCGATTTGAAGCGATTCCAAGGACTTTTATTTTTGAGCTAAATTTTGACCCCTGGTCCAGATTTTGATCACGCCTTCCCATTGAAAGGATTTTGGACCCCAAAAGCTTATGATTATTTGTCTGAGATTCAATACTCCTCTTCTTTCAAGTTCTAATTACTGATTCTACTTGAAATTTTTTTTTGACAATCACCTGGATACTTTGACATGCCTTGCATTGCAACTGGCTATATCCCTCAACCACTGTTCTTTGGCTGCTGCTGACCCACTGTTCTCTTTGTGCTTGGAAGACTGCAAACCTCCCACTGAGAATAAAGTCCCTCTTGTGAACTCTTTGGCATCAACACAATCCGCTCTCCAATGGCTGCAAAAACTTTCCTGCGACATCTTGTCACAAGCTAAGAAAACCATCAATCTTGAAAACAAATTTATACAAGACTGAAAATGATGCCAACAAAGTCTTTTTTCTCTTGAAACAAATTGTCGCATCTTGTACTTCATCAAAGTACATGTCATTTTCCTACAACTTGGTGTACTCAAAATCAACTTTCAAACCAACAAACACCTTCGACTAAACACAAGTCGAAAAACATGATCGACACAACATAGTCGTCAGACAATCATCGACACAAGTCGAAACTCATTTGAAACATATCGACCTTCCCAAACTAACAAATCGACATTCATGATATACAATCATGTTATAATCATGAGCCATTCATGATAAACTATCACCAGGTTCACTGCTTATACATACACACAAAACAAATGCATGTGCATGACTCTTCAACTCTCCTTCCAGTACAAACATAAGTACATAAACCCGAAACATGTGGGTACATAAGAGCTGAATATGAAAAAGATATATGGCAATAACAAGTGAACATCATACCCCACTTTTACATCCTCCTGGCGAAGTTGTGCAACAACAAAAATGCCTTCAAATGAATTGCATTCACATACAACTTGCATCATACAAGTTGTGATAAACTGCTGCAACTTATCATACTCTCAACTTAAATGCACACATAAGGATGAAAAGTGCATTTACAACAGAAAAATGCAAGCCTTACTTGCTCAAGAAATCCAACCATTTCTTACTAAGCCAACTCAACGGTGACTTTTTCTGCTGAAATTCGTCCTCTTGTGAATCATCTTGACTCACATCGATGATGGAATCTCCTCTTCCATTCTTGCCAATCTCTTTATCCATCTGCTTCTTATGTTGTGGATGAGTGGTTGGACGCAATGTCCAACATTGATCAATAAGATGACCCCTCTTCTGAAAATGAGTGCAAATCTTTTGCATCCTCTTTTCATGTTGTCTTTGCTTGTAAAGTTTCCTGAAAGTGGTCAATCTTTTCCAACATTTTGAAATATGATGGTTATATAAACCACAATATGTACATGGATTCTTTCTTCCATTTTTACATACTCGCCCTCTTGTGAATCATCTTGACTCACATCGATGATGGAATCTCCTCTTCCATTCTTGCCAACTTCTTTATCCATATGCTTCCTGTATGTTGTGTATGAGTGGTTGGATTCAATGTCCAACATTGATCAATAAGATGACCCTGCTTCTAAAAATGAGTGCAAATCTTTGCATCCTCTTTTCAAGTTTTCTTTGCTTGTAAAGTTTCCTGAAGTGGTCAATCTTTTCCAACATTTTGAAATATGATGGCTATATAAACCACAATATGTACATGGATTCTTTCTTCCATTTTACATACAAATTTATCATGTGCTTTAACATAATCAAAAGCAACCTAATGATAAGCAAAATTATACCTTGAACATTCACCTTTTATCACTTCTTTGAGGAGGTGAATTTGAAGAGTTACTAGCTCTCTTCTGAAGACCAACAACAATGTTCTTATCCTCATCGCTAATACAACTCTTTGTTTCACACATTTGCATTCATCTTGAACACAAGCCATACCGGAGGATTGAACTTTCAAATGCCTGAACTTTCACCTTATAGCCTTCTTGAAGAGGTGAAATTGAAACAAAAAATTTTGTTCTTGGAATTCTTTTCCTTGTCTCCTCAACTTTGAATTTGCTCCATCTCTCTGTTCATATCCAAGACCACAATACTTGGGTCTCTCTTCAACAACAATAGTCTAACAATGCCTTGTGCATGCTTGCCCTTAACCCTTTTACCCTCTTCATAGCCCATTTCAATAATAACTTGGACCCCATTCTCTTGTGTGATTTCTTCAAAACACCAAACATCTATCTTGGAGAGAGGAATTAGAAGATAAACTACCATTACATACCTTATGTTCATGCATGTACTCTTGGTAGTGGTTTCCTTTGCCTCATGGAGTTGAGTCTCCATCTCATGCAACTTTTCAAGAAGCTGGTCTTTCTCCTTCTTCATGGCCATCAACCTCTCAAGGGAAATCCTCTCCTTTCTATCTTCACACATCTCTTTCATCACATATCTCATGGTTAGTAACTCCTTCAACATCTCTTTGTCAAAGAACTTAGATAATGAAGATGTATGAGAACTATCAATGTTTGAAGCTTCCTCCCTCCCTGCAAGATATCAAACTTCAACACAAAACTTGCACAAATACCAAAAGAAACATCTCAAGCTAATGGCAAATACATGAGAAAACAAACTATGCTCGACACCTAATCTAAAAATAGAAGTCTGACTTATTATGCTATGCAAGTACCCTACTTCATTAAAATAAAACTTTACAGACCTTCATGTGTTAAAATATGCAAGAGAGATTATGTGCCAAGTTTATTCATCTTCTTTTAAAATGTTCATGTGTGAGGAAATGTTCTTTAAATGGTTAAATATGTAATTTTAAATAAATACACAACAACATAACTTGCAACAAATAAACCATCAAACTCACACACAATAAGATGATAAAGGAGTTCACCCTCTCTCTAGGGCTACATCTCTTTGAGCCTCCTTCAATGGACTTGGCTCTCTCGGACTAATTTGTCAAAAATTTATTTTACAAGTTGCTGCTCAACCCAATGGAAATTATGACTGCACCATTGGGATCGTGAATACAAAACCCCAAAAATGACTACATAAAACTTTCAAAACGGATCATGGCTCATCCCGACATGACCTCTTCTTACATGTGGCCTTAAGCTTCCTGAGCTTCTTTGGAAAAAACACTGTAAAAGTCCTCAAATGATCTTTAAACCTATCCAAAGTAAGTTTAGATAATAATACTAGGGCCAAAAATGATTATTCAATCACGTAAAACAAACATAGGCTCATTTGAGAAAGACCTCAAACAATGAGGGCTTCAAGCTCCCTAGAGCTCTATGAAAATTAAATGGTGAAAAACATGCAAAGGAAGTCTCTTCAAAGGCCTTTGAAAATAGTGCCAATGGATCTTAACGTCCAAAACCCCTAGCCGGGCTTTTACGACACCTCATTGCCAAAAATGAAGAAGATAGGCCTCCCCGGCCATTTTCTCTTCCTTCAGCTTGTTGTCTCAAGCCCGCTAAAACGCACCTCCGGGCTGCTTCTAAATCCAAGAACACGCTTCCAAATTCGTATAAACCTAGAACACACAATTAATGAATCCACAAAATCGTTAAAACCTGTAGTGGACAATTACGAAAAGTACCCTAGCTCCCTAACCATCAAGGGCCGTGTCAGATGACCCATGCCCACGCGCTAGCATTAACATGGGCTCCTGTTACATAAGACAATGGTCAAAGGCAAAATGGCGGTCATTGATATAACCGTTGGAACAAACACACCGTGGCGTGGTTCGCCCATATGATATAGTCAGTAATATATGTAACATATCGTAGACTAAGGGTCAGGGCTAAGCCCCTATCCGGGATCACCAAAACCACACGATATACAAACATATATATATATATATATATATATATATATATATATATATATATATATTGCACTATATATATAACAAGGAAAAACCGGTGGCACACCGTTACGCTCTTTGCCAAGTCTTTTCCCTTGCCTGGAGGTCGCGGGGTCGTCTCCGGCCAACGACATAAGTTTAAACCAATAAATGGATGACATGTGGAGGCCATTGGCCGGGGCTTACAATGGTCGCCATTCCATTCGCCGCCAAACATGCCAAGTCACCTGCCAACTATCCAAATGCTTATCTTCCATGTGTTGTATGGTCACCACTCTGTCGTACGACTCTGCCACATCAACATCCCTATGGACTGCACAGTTAGGAACCCTTTTTTTGCCTGTTTGTAAATATGAACATAACATGATATCTCTTAACTCCCATCCAGTTCGCTTGAACCCAAACGAGTTGCGCGGTTCATAAATAATGAGGCCTATGCTCGCTCGATTTGAAGCTGCATTCGAGACTTGATTTTTGAGATAAATTTTGACCCCTAGTCTAGATTTTGATCAACAAAGCAACATGGTAGGGGTAGATAATACTCTGAGACTCATCGAGGGACTACTACAGGACTTGCAAGTAGGACTATTGTAAGAAATGAAGAACATAGGTGATGAATCACACACATAATTGGAAAGAATCATGGATGAAAGAGCCCAATTATAGGAGCAATATGACACGTCACTTCAACAAAAGAGGGAAATTGAAGGAAGGGTATAAGAAGTTCTAAAGAATAAAGACGAGGTTGAGGAGAGGGAAAATAAATCATTAAAGGAGAAGGATGAAGCTAAATCCATAGCACAAAAAACTAAAGCAACAGTCCAAAAGCTATATAAGGAAATTCCAGAAGTTCCCCTAGTAGTAGAAGCTACTATGGAGGAGAAAGTGCTGAAAATAGGGAATGTCATTAAGGGATTTAGTGAGTAGATTGAGGACTTAAAATTACGGATTATGCCAGGAATGCCACCAGAGGTGCACGGAGGCAGGGAGAGAATGACAATGAAAACCATTTCCAATATTAATAAAGTAGAAGGAGAATGCGCCAAGTTCTGTGAGGAGAGCACACATATATGGACCGAGTTGGTATAAGATCTGGAGATGAAGGAAGTGGAAGCATGCTTAAGAGAAGCACAATAAATAGCACATCGGGCTTCACAGAAGATAATGACACTAATTTTTTTGCATTGCATCAAAATTTGGAGGTGCTTGAGTTGCTTTTCTAATATCCCCTTCTATATTCTCACTTGAACTTTCTCTTGGTTCCAAGTCGACTCTCATACAAATGCCTCCTCGATTTACCACCTATACGTCGACTTCTTCTTTTGGCTTCTAACCATCATGCAAATCTGCAGTCACCATGTTGCAATGTCCCTTCGTCTCTTCCCATTTTTCCAACAAGTTTGGGAAATCATTTGTGACATGATCTATGCTGTGGAAATACCCACAGAGTGCGTGTAATTTGGTATAGAATCACGATAGGTGGCCTACTTCGCCATAGTTATAAAATAAATTAGGTGGTATTCCTCCACCATCACCATATCTTCTTCTTCTTCCTCATTTATATCCTCCTCTCTAGCCTCCTTGATATCCTCCTCTATCAAAGTCTCCATGGTATCCACCCTTCTTTTCTTCCTGAACTCGGAAAGCATCTACAATATGCTCCTGCATTAGTTGCAATGTTTGGATTTTTTTCACATCATGGCCAATAGATTTGAAAAAATATCAAAATGAAGTGTGCATATTATTTTGATACTTCTATAGTGTTGGGAAATGGGGTGATATATGGCCCCATTATTTTCAAATCTCACACCACTCGGTATATGATCTATTTGGATATGGATTCGGTGTCCCCATCACCATGTAACTTCCTAACATAGGACACTCATTCCTATGGTGACAATATGTGCAACACATTGTACACCACACATTCTCACACACCACCTTAGCCTTATCCATATCTTGTAGTTGCATGGTGATTTTTGAGAGCTGATAGTGTACCTGCGACAACCCTGATGATGTTTATCCAATTATTAGCGTAGATTCTAGGTGCATCACAATTTCCACAGTCTCTTCCTCCTTCGTCACTTTTTGTTGGGTGAGTGGGATGCAAATATGGGGTAGGAGTCCTACAATAAACCATTCTTGATGCTAGAGATATTAGTTCTAAAATGCCAAACTCTTCAACAATATTTTGAACTACTAGTCATAGTCCCACATGGTTTCTCTAGCTTGCCTCTTGATCCTTTTGATATCTGTTATGCACTATAATTTTGACTTAGGCTTATAAAATTTCCTAAGTAGATATCTCTTTATCTCCGTTAGGGACCTTACTTGTTCCTCCGACGTAGTATTCTTGGCCATGTACTTCATGTACCACATCAAAGATTTGTCTCTAAAGGTGGTCTCTAGCTTCACAACATTGTATTCCTTGTTCTTGACTCTCTTCATAGACCATATAGCTTCACATGTAAACCAATGTTGTTTTTCATCATCTCTTCCCATCCCATGAAATGCAAGAAGCCTCATAGTTGAGTCTTGGTTTTACATACTCGATCTAACACCTTGTCTTCCTGATTGACTAATACTTGTTCTTGTTGAAACTATTTTTCCTCCTTGCGAAGTATTATTGACTTCGATTTCTTCTTCACTCATATATTCTGATGTCTCTTCTTCTACTTCTCTTACCTTTGAAGTTTCTTCGTGTTCTTCTTCTTGATGGTAAATGTGAAAGGGGGATGGTTCAAACAGGGGGTTGCTCCATTCTCTCTCAAAAATTTTGGTAAGGGATCCCAAAGAGATTCCTACCTTTAGCCGTGCAATCCCACTCACAATTGCTAAGGTGTCTTCCCATTTTTGGAGGGCTCCATCATTATCTTCTGCTATCTTGGTGCTACTTCTATGCACCTCATCTTCCTCTGATGTGACCACATCTTTTACTGTCCAAGGGGATCCAACTTCATCTTCTTAGACCCTACTCCCACTACTCCTCGTATCCTTCCTTGATACCTTAATCCTAATGCTGCACCTCTTCAACAACCTTTCTTTTTTTTCACTTTTCTCTGGCATATAACTGTCTCCCTAATGCCCTTTTAGTGTAGTTTATTTTCTCTTCATCTTGGGACTAACTACTCATTCTTCACCCTTGCTTTCTTGTCTTTGCTCATCTTCTTGCCTCTTCTTGTGTATGTCTCATCTATTTTTCTTCTCTATGTAGATTTTAACATTGTACAATTATTTACTACAAACAGATTCTTAATAAACTAGAAA
The DNA here is from genome assembly GCA_010110895.2 of Picea sitchensis. Classification (NCBI taxonomy): domain Eukaryota; kingdom Viridiplantae; phylum Streptophyta; class Pinopsida; order Pinales; family Pinaceae; genus Picea; species Picea sitchensis. Next base: position 43,498 of record SNQJ01S0048484.1, read on the forward strand.
ATATAAAATGGCACACATACACACACATTACATAGAGAGTTTTACCCTGGAAACCCAAACCGAGAAAACCAACAACCTATTTAGAGCCACACCTCTAATCTTCTATTCATCATCTTCATTGTTTACAATATAATATACATATAGGATCTCATGGCATCCAAACCCCTAATCCATTGAATTGTATTAGTCAACAACCTTAATTCCTTAACCAAAATTAGAAAAACCATTGACAAAAATCGTGTGCTGAAAAACCACTAAAAACAGACGCAAAAAATGGCCAAAAATGGACCAATTTGTTTTTTTCTCGGGGGCTTCCACCCCTACAACCCTCCTAACTGGGGGGTGAAACGCACCCCCAGACCCCCTTTTTTCCCATATCAGTGTACAATACATGAGATCAATTTTTTAAAGAATATAACACATACCCAACAATCTTCTCTTTTGGGTCCATTTTCTTCTCACCTCATCTCATCTTTTTCTAGATCCCTTCTGCTAGATCCATTCTTTATCTCTGCTTCCCCCTTCTTTCCATCCCCACCCCTCTCCACGTGGGGGAGTTTAATCAACCATTCTATTGGGATCCATGCACATTATCCCCTTCTCCATGATCAACATCCTTATCCAAAGAGGGATTTGTTCTAATAATCTTCTTCTAACGTTGGCTGCAAATTTTCTTTCAGCATTGTTGAAGAATTCATTGCACTAAATAAAAAAATCAACAATATACCCTTCTTTCAAATGCTCAAACTAGTACTCAATATATCTGGCCCACTTATTATCCACATATATGAGCCTATTGATCATATTATGATCCCAAACTAGTGAATCTTGGGTTCCCCATGCAAAGTTAATCTCTCTCTTCCTCTTTATCCACTCATGCAATAAACAAGTCAACTTAGCAAACAAAATTTCATGTAAATATGTATAGATGTACCTATCTTTCATACATTTGAGGTTGATCTACATGTTCTTTGTCTCTCATTACGTGAACTCGTCCTCCTTCTCAGGTATCTAGTCTTGTATTTCCTTCCTAGAAGGTTTCCACTTCATCTTCTTCCTTCAACATCCAGTACAAAACTTTCACATTCCGACAACATAACCATTTGTTGGATTTCAGCTAGGGTGTTTTGGACTCTGGGTTCAATAGGATTTACCAAAAAAACCCTGTAGATGCCAACATATTCAATCTTTGAGGACTAAATAAGGTCCCAAGCCATGAGAATCACAGAGACCATCAGTCTTGTGCATGGTTTGAAGGAATAGAAAATATAGGAAATCTTCGTGAACAAATCATTCAAACATTCATAACTACCACAAGCTATTGTGAAGAATAATATAAAACATGCATACATTCATGTCATAACTCATCATAACTCATCAAATGCATAGATAACTATGATTCAATATTATTCATCCATTCCATTCATTCAAAGGAGTGACATACAATAGGGTCATATCCTACTTAAGGTGCATTAACATTCAAGATAGAGATGAGTCATGCACTCAAATCTTGATCTACTTTCACTCTCGTACATAACAAAACCATACATAACAAGAAGTGAAAACTAAGAATCACTTTAGCTCTAACTTGTCTATCTCTAGCATAACAATGAACTCTCTCTTTACTCAAAATCACAACCCTTACATATTTGCATGTGTCCCCCTATATCTTCCACAGAGTATGGAAATCATAACAAACTTACAATGATTCCTAAATACATTTTTGGATCTGGCTTGCATGCGATTTCTTTAAGTCCTTACATGTGGTACAAACTGGGTTGGCGCGCATAGTAAATCCTTGGCTTGACACAAATGTTGAAACTTAGCACGACACAATGCATATTTTTGAGCACATGTGTAGTGCTGACTTGTGGCTCACGTGCAACCTTTTCTAAACCTTTGGTGCCAACTTAAGTTATACATTTCGTATTAGATATTTCAAAATATTGTTTATTAAAACACTTTTTTTCATGTAATATATTTTGGGAAAATCCCAATAACAAAGTTAAATCCTTACAACAATATACTCATCACAAGTTCATTTGTACGAATAGAACCTAGATGGTTAAAATTGTTGGCAAATTCGGTGAACAGGCAACATAATCTTGTCATTGATGGAAAGTACAACATTGAAGATGATAGACAAACAGAAGACAAGTTCAGAGAGGTGAATGATTGAAAGCAGTGAGTGCAACGCAGCGAGAGTCGTTAGATTTGGTGTAGAGTTGCCGACAGCCGTCGGATCTACGAAAGTTGCACGGAGGATAAGTTCCCATGAACAAGAGGAGAGGCTTCATCGGAGAATCGAGAATCGAAGTTTCATGAGTCTCGTGCACAATTACAACGAAAACTCCGAAATAATGATATGCGATTTTGCGATTTGATCTCAGCCGTTAAAGTAAGCATGAGATATGGACCGTTGATTTTCTTCATCAGAGAATCGGGGATCGGGATTTTATAATGTCCAATTCACTTGACATCGAAAACTCCGAAATCACGATATGTGATTTCGCGATTTGATCTCAGCCGTTAAAGAAAGCATGAGATATGGACCGTTGATTTTCTTCATCGAAGAATCGGGGATCGAGATTTTATAATGTCCAATTCACTTGACATCGAAAACTACAAAATCGCGATATGATCGTAGCCGTTAAAGCAACATGTGATCTAGACCATTGATCCAACTCACGACAGCAGACCACGTCAGCTAGGGACACGTGGCACAGCCAGGGAATGACAGGTGTCAGGAAGATTCAACACTTCAGGCACATGTAAGTCATGAATCAGAGTGACACGTGGCAGGATCTAACACGTTTCAAACCACGTGTGAGGTCAGCAGAGGCATCGGCGATCGGGACTTTGAAATGACAAAGTCACTTGACATCGAAAGTCTTGAAATCCCGGAGGGATCAGGACCGTCCATCTGAGGGACAGGTGTCAAAGATCAAGGCGTTGTCGACATTTTGTTCATCGGGAAATCGGGGATCTCGTTGACAAGAGTTTTGTGCAAGTCAGAATCGCGATCTGCAAAACCCCGATGAGTGGGGGCCAGCTGTCAGCACAACAGAGCAGGAGGACGGAGGCATAGTGGAGGCCAGCTGTCATCATAACGAAGCGTTGGGATTTGGACGATCGGGATTTGGAAGTGACAAGAACTTGGAACGTTAGAAATGTCGAAATCGCGATATGTGATATTGCGCTTCAATCGTAGCCGTCAAGTCAAGCTCAGATCTGGACCGTTGATCTTATACCATATCGGAATTTCGTGAATCGGGATATGGTAAGGATTGCAACATGAATTACGAATTCGCGATAAGCGAAATCGCGAAAGCACCTTTTTCATAAAGCCTTGGTCACAACCCTTGGTCACGGGAAGAGAAGAAGTTGGTCCAGATAACCTCCATTTCAGAGTTTCGGAGATCGCGATGTGGGAAATCTCGATTGGATCTGAACCGTTGGATCAAGTATTGATCGGAGGGTCACTGTTCTCTCTCACAGTTAACTACTGAGTTTGGATTCTGTTAGTGAAACGGACTCATGATGATGAATCAGTTAGCATTTCAGTTGCTTAGACAACTGTCATCTTTTTTCCTAAGGAATTGGGAAGTTAAACCGTCATGTTCGAGTGTATAAATGAAGATGAACCAGACTGTGTGGGGTTGGTCGTTCTGCAAGTGAAAAAGGATGAAACTGGGAGAATAGATAAGAAGGGCATGCACATTAGGAGATTGAGGATATGTAAAGTATGAGATGACATACAGAGAAGAAGAACAGAATGAGTTGAAGAAGAGAAGAATGAGAGCACGTGTTGATGCAAAACATACCTGCTGAACGGGTAGAGGAAGAGAAGAGCAACAGAACAACGTGCAGAAGACCAGAGGTACAGTACAAAGAAAGATGGGTAAGAACTGTTTTATCTGTAAAGTTGAATTCTTTATTAACCATTGATATAATAGGGAGGTTGGGAGGTGCTCGGGAGGACTGGTGTCCTCAGAGGTTCAAGTGGATGCTTGAACACATGGAGTTGTAGCTTCCATCTGGTTGCAGCTAGAGAAACAAGGGTGGAAGGGTGGTGCTAGGGAGAACAAGAGTTCTCTGTTATGCAGGTTGGAGCCTGTGTAACCGGAAGTTGGTGCTTCCATCCAGTTGGTGCTGGAATATTCAG
>SNQJ01S0048485.1:0-14407 GCA_010110895.2 Picea sitchensis
CATGTGGATCACCAATTGTTTTAGTGCCAAAGAAAGATGGTACATGGCGCATGTGTGTAGATTTCAGGGCCTTGAACAAGATTACGGTAAAGAATCGTTATCCTCTTCCTAGAATTGATGATTTTCTTGATCAATTGAAAGATGTTAAGTATTTTACTAAATTGGATTTGAGAAGTGGATATCATTAGATTAGGATTGATTAAGGAGACACTTGGAAGACAACTTTCAAAACAAAGAAAGGTTTGTTTGAGTGGATGGTAATGCCATTTGGACTCTGTAATGCTCCTACTACATTCATGAGAGTCATGAATGATGTTTTAAGACCTTTTCTTGATGATTGTGTGATTGTCTACTTGGATGACATTTTGATATTTAACAAATCTCTTGAAGATCATGTTATGCATGTAAAGCAAGTTATGGATGTCTTAAAGAAAGAAAAATTATTTTTAAAGATGTCTAAATGTGAGTTTGGAAAGACCTCACTTGTTTACTTGGGGCATATTGTTGGAGGAGGAGAACTGAAAATTGATCCTTCCAAGGTCAAAGTTATTTTGGATTGGCCAAAGCCCAACAATGTGACTGAGGTGAGAAGATTTTTGGGAGCAGCCCAATATTGGAGAAAGTTTATTGCTAACTTCTCTTCAATTGCAGCTCCATTACATGCAGTGACAAGCATCAAGCAAGTTTTCCAATGGGGAGACAAGCAACAAAAAGCATTTGATGCATTGAAGGAGAAGATTAGTTCATCTCCAGTTCTTTCACTTCCAAACTTGAGACAACCATTTGAGATCCAAATAGATGCAAGAAATTATGCAATGGGAGAAGTCTTGTTGCAACATGGTAAGCCCATTTGTTTTCATTCTGAAACTTTTAATGGTGCAGTGATTAACTATCCTACTTACAATAAGGAGTTGTACCCATTGGTCCAAAGTGTAAAAAAATGGAAACATTAATTGTTGGGAAAAGAAACTATCATTCACACAAATCATCAACCATTGCAATACTTACAATCACAAATGAAGCTGCAACAAGAAAGGCACTTCAAATGGATGGGTTTTCTACAACAGTTCCACTTGGTTATAAGGTATGAAAAAGGCATTTATAACGAAGTTGTTGATATTCTTTCTAGGCCTATTGTTAGTGATTCAGTTATTCTTAAGCATAATTCTATCATGCATGAGAGCTATGTTGAACAATATGCTTTAGATGTTGATTTTAAAGAGGTTTATGCAACTTTGTGTCATTCTAACCAAGTTGAGGAATTGGATTACCATGTGCATGATAAGCTTTTGCATCATCTTGGCAAGCTATGTATTCTACAGGGTGAAAGAGTCAACATCATAAGGGAATATCATTCTTCTCGTATTGCTGGCGACTTTGGTGAGGCAAGACGGTGGCTAATTTGCAAAGGTATTGTTATTGGCCTAAAATGAATGAAATTGTTTCAAGATATGTAAGAGGATGTTCTTTATGTGCTACAAGCAAACCTAGCAATTGAAAGTTGGGTTTGTATACTCCACTTTCGGTTCCTTCTCGTCCTTGGGAAAGCATTTCCATGGACTTTGTAGGAGGTCTACCTATGTCTAAAAAAAATCATGATTATCTTTATGTTGTGGTTGACCGTTTCAACAAAATGTGTATTTTGATGCCTTTTAAGAAGCAGGTTATAGTTGAGAAAACGACACATATGTTCTTTCAGCATGTTTGGGTACATTTTGGGTTGCCTAAATCCATTATTTTTTATCGATATTCTCGATTTATTGGGAACTTTTGGTCAAGTTTATGGGCACTCATGGACACCAAGATGAAAAAGAGCACAACTTTTCATCCACAAATTGATGGTCAAAGAGAAGTGGTTAATAGGAAAGTAGTCCATCTTCTTTGTGGTTATTGCAGCAAGCATCCTAAGCTTTGGGATGAGCACCTATACTACATTCAACATGCTTACAACCGAGCTAAGCACTCTTCAACTCAAACATCTCCATTTGAAGCATGTTTTGGTTATTTGCCCAATTCTCCTTTATATTTTATCTTTGGGAAAGACATTTTTATTGATGGTCAATATGATATTGATAGGGCAAAGAAGTTCATTGAACAAATTTAGTTGGTGCATCAAATGGTATAAGAACAGTTGGAAAAGTGCCAAGCCAAGTACAAGACAAGACATGACAAGCATCATGTTGATCACAGTTTCCAAGTTGGAGATGAATTTTAGATTTACATTAGCAAAGAGAGGCTTAAAGGAGAAGGTAAAAAATTGAAACCAATTAGATATGGGCCTTTCAAGATTCTTGAAAAGATTGGTAACAATGCCTTCCGTTTGGAATTTCCTCCTTATATGCAAATGTATGCAGTTGTCAATGTTGATAATTTGAGATTGTATGAGCCTCCTTTGATTCATAATCAAGGAGAACATATTCAGATTCCTTCTATAGATGATTTCTCGCCAGAATATATTTCAGAACTGCATGAATACATAAGCATCGACATGAGGATGAGAACTTCAAAACGAGGGAATGTGGAATACCTTCGAGTTGGTCTTAAAGGCACAAATCCAAGCAAGGCCAAGTGGATTGAGGTTAGAAAGGTGAGGGAATTGTACCCTCATCTTCATATAGACTGAAAGTAGACTTTTGGACGTCTAAAAGATTCCCAATGGGGAGGAGTGATCTAGGGGATCAAAATTTTCTCAAAAATAAAAGTGCTAGAAATTACTTCAAAATGGACACGTGTGTAGGCATCGTCTTCACGATCCCAACGCAACTTGAACGGGTTTAAATAGACATTGTATGTGTGACATATCGTGTTCTGTCCATTTTTCCAAACATGCAAAATTTTGCTGACTGTACAGTCTGTACATTCCATACAGTGTTGACGTGGCATGGTACGGTCCCACACGTGGCAGGTGACATGGACTGGCCACTGTACAGAGATGCTGAGTTGGCAGACAGACTGGGCAGATGATTTGGCATGTGTGTGGACCATTAAGGTGTTGATACATGGCACTTGGGTGGAAAGTGGTATGGTTCCACATGGCCCAGTCGTGGGCTGCCACGTGGCACACCTCTAGTGTATAAAAGTTTGTGGTAGTCCACGGGGTTCGAACCCCCGATCTCCGAGGGCAAGTGGCATAATATATGCATAGGTCAGGCCACCAACCCACCTATGCAATGTTTCTTAACCATAAACATTTTAATATTTATTCAAGTTTGAAATTTCATTTGGTTGGCGGAGAAAAGGGTAGGGGCTTAGACCCAGCCCCTAGTTCATACACCACATGACCTTTGCATAGAACCTATGGTGCAGACTTGTGTTTTCCATCGTGTTAAGCCCGAAAGGAGTGGAAGATTTTCTATATGGCCATAACATAATACTATTGGTGTGGATTTACATCCACTATCCGACGAGGGTCCGAAATAGGTGCTTGGACGTGGCCATATGGTCCCCATGCGACCATTACCTTCACTGAAAAAGGCGCTAGGCCCTAACTATTCGAAAATGCGCCCCATTTCTCGAAACAATGTGGTGTGCTAGTTTTTTGGTCCAGTAACACTGCGGGAGCCTGGTTAGTCACACACAGGTGTGAATTGGAGAACCGAAGACAACAAGCTTGAAGGGGAAATTTTCCAGGAGGCATGCAAAGGATTTGTTATAAAGGAGAAGTTTGAAATGAACCTCCTCCAATATTAGACTACACCTAAGAAGCTATGTATCTTGGTTATACTTTTGGGCTCAAGCCAATTTACAATTACATCAATCTTGGAAGGATCAATTTTTAAGTGTCCTTCTCCTACAATATGACCTAAGTACATAAGTGCAGTCTTGCCAAATTCACATTTGGACAATTTTACATACAACTTTTCCCTTAGCAAAGTATCCAATACTTTTGTTGGTTGATATTCTATCCTATATTATACTATCTGAGTTTGTATTGACCCAGGGTTCATGTATGTTCGGGTTTCCAACAAAGCCTCTAAAACTATCGGCCCTCCTAGTAAACCAGAAGGAAACACAGCGCACAGAGGGCACTACGCAGTCTCACCCGAGATAGTCTTAATGGGTGGTTGCAAGACTCATGTGTTTACAACCTAGGATTGAGTGTGAGATATGAGGACTATATATTAAACGACTACTATAACTTGTAACCACAACGTACTGTCATTTACAATTATGCAGGAAGTGTAATACTCATTCATTTAGTATAGAATATTTACTCAAATAAATAGAGACACACATGCATTCAATCACTTAACACAGATGTTACCATGGTTCACCCCCTCCTGGGCTACGTCCACAAAGATTTGGCTCTTGGCTCTTTTATTATCGGCGTTCTGTCATTCCAGTGTCGTGCTCTTTACAATTCCCTTCAGTTGGGTCGATATCCATTATGAGGTGGACTAGATCACACTAGGCTCCTCATCCTGAAATCTAACCCTCAAGATATACCCTCTTCCCTCCTTTCTATCTCAACAGCTTACAAAAATAGGTCATACAGCAAAATATTACATGTCGACTCATTACTACCCTTCTCTCTATAATAACGACTAGTCTTCACAATAATCCAAGCCCCTTCTAATACGTAAGTATCTATATTTATATGTTTTTGGCTCTTCGGCCATTACAATACATTACAAAAACCCTAACCCTGACGTCGTTAGGTCTTCCATGCATGCGTGTGTGTTTTTATTCCTTCCAGCTTTTGCTTTCCTTGTGCACGCCTTCTTTCCCAAAATCGCCTTGATTTCCACTTTGGTCTGCTTCCAACAACTTTCTTTACATGCCTCACATTTTCATCCCAAGTCCCGCTAAAAATAAGAATGTCGTCTAAATATACAATCACAAAATAATCTAGAAACGGCCTGAATACATCATTCATCACACGCATAAAATTTGTCGGAGCATTACAAAGCCCAAACGGCATAACTAAACACTCAAACAATCCTTGTTTGGTTTTAAAGGCATTCTTTCATGCATCCTTTTCTGCAACCCTGATCTAATGATATCCACTGTGTAAATCCAACTTAGTTAAATAAACAACATTCTTTAACTGATCAAGTAAATCATCTATACTAGGAAGAGGGTATCGATTTTTCATCGTGATTTTATTTAAGGCTCGGTAATCGACATAGATTCTCCATGTGCCATCTTTCTTTGGCACCATCACAATCAGAGAACCACACGGAGATGAGTTGGGTCTAATGACCCCTTGATCCAATAAGCCTTGTACCTACTTCTTGATCTTTGTCATCTCTACAACTGACATCTTGTACATGACCACATTAGGAAGAGGAGAATCATGTTGAAGATGTGTCTCATGTTGGATTTCCCTCTTAGGAGGTAATCCATCTGGTTCTTGGAAAATATCATCATACTTAGAAACAATATCAATTAATTCTTTCTTATGAGAAGTATCACATCCTTGGAAAGCGTCGGATGTTCCGACATATTTCTCCCTTACAACCATGAGAACGTATATTTTATTAGTGTTTATGAGTCTCTTCATTTGTCCTGCACTAACAAGTGTTGTGTTTACCCTCATGTTGTGATCTCTAACAATATATTCCACTCCCCCCTTAGCAAGGTGGTAATTGTTCTCATGACGAAAGAAGATTGTTTTTATATCATAAAGATAAGGGCTCCCAAACACTATGCCACATATATCAAGTGATACAACATCCAAATCCACTTCATCAATCAACTTTGAAGCAATAAAAAATCTAACCCTGCATTGTTTGGTGACATTAAGTTTTTCTTTATCACATACCCAACCAAGAGGATAAGGCTTTGGATGTGGTTTCGTTTCAAGACCCATCTTTTTGACAAGTGCTTCATATATCAAGTTTACTTGGGAAATAATTCAATTAATGTATCTATTTTAGTGTGTTTAGATACAACTCTTATGTGAAATAATTCATTCCTCTTTCATTCATCATCATGAGATTCATTATTGGAATTTGAACTAGCATGAAGAGAATCTTTACCTTGTAATCCAACTGATGTGATATTTCCTTCATCTCCTGAATCGGAACCAAGATCTTGTTGCATTGTAGCAACGGTTTTTGTCTTCCCCTTTCCACCGAATTGTTTCGGTCTCTTCTCTGGATGTAGTTTCCAACAATATTCATCATTGTGACCACTTTTCTTGCAACGAGTGCAAGATGGATTTCCTCCTTCTCTCGTCACTGTGGTGGTCTTCTTTTCCTTCCTTTTAAAATTCTTAAATCACTTATGTGGGAGATTGGAAGGTTTCTTTGTGGGGTCTTCTTGAACATTCTTTCCCCTATTCTCAAGGTGAGTGGCTTGCACACAAACTTCATCAAGACTGGTGGGGTTAAACAATAGAAAAGTATGATGAATATAACTGTGAAGTGCGCCAATATACTTCATTAAAGTTTCATAAGAATCCAAAGGAAGTTTTAATGCAAGAGATTTCTTCCTAAATCCTTCTACGAAACTTTGTACAGTTTGACCTTTACTTTCCCTTAAAGTTTGTCATTCCATCATTGCTTTATGTAAATAACCCAATGGATAAAATTGTTTCCTTATCGCTGATTTAAATTCCGACCATGAGGAAAGAAGATTACCACATGTACTTTTGTCCTAAAGTTTGTTATCCCACCATACGAGAGCGGTGCCTTCCAACCAAAGAGAAGCTAGTTGCATTTTAACTTCCTCTTCATCAATATGTTGAACATGACAATATACTTCAACCTGTCAGATCTAATTATCTAGATTTCCAGGATTAGCATCTCCATTAAACATAGGTAAAGAAAATTTTGCATCAAGCTTTAATAATGGTTTCTTAAAAGAGACTTTATGGCTAGAATGATGAGAATGCTCAGAGGAAGAAGAACCATAACTTGATGGTGAAGATGGAGGCTCAGGAGGGTATCCTCCAGCACCTTGATTTACCAAAGCATCATCATAAGCTTGTGTTTCCTTTTTCTTCCCTTTCTTATTCATCCTATTCTCGTAGTCTCCATACATTCGTTCGACCATTTCTGACATGTGATAAAAGACCATATGGAAGTTTTTCTCATGTTCATCACTCTTTTCCTCTTCTACCATTTTCTTCCTTCGGGATGCATGACCAACTTCGGGATTGAAAGTCTTAATAATTCCTTCACCCTATTTATGCTTGGCCCTAGTAAGCATTCACACTCAAAAATTCAAGTCAAAGATTACTGCTCTGATACCAACATGATCCAAGATCTTTTCATCGAAGTGACTTATAAACAATTGCATTAAATGAGCATAAATTAAAGTGCACCATTAAAGAAGGAAAAGCTCAATAATGAAGAGACATAAGCATCAAATATAAACACAAAAAACTTGATAACAGATTTCATCCCTGGTGGACTACATCTCCAGGCCCTGCTCTCAAATGGGTAGGCCTTTTTATTAACTCAACAAAAGAATTTAGAAAAATACATAAGTATACCTCATTCTGAAATCAAGCTACATAAATTTTGCTTAGATCATAAAACAGACGACACCATTGAATTCGTGGTGTTGAATTACCCAAAAAAAATTGTCTCCATGCTTCAATCCGACTCTGGCACTCCCAGGCCCAAGAGAAACTCTGTCTTGATTTTTGTGCCCTGCAACCTACAATAAATTTCAATAAATGTCTCGAAAAATGTGTCAGTCGTACCCTCACTCGCCTCCCCCTACATAGGGCGGATGTCAATTTTTAAATAAAAATTTTGACGATGTAAACAATAGGAGGTCGTTGGCCTAGTGGTTGGCAGACTATAGTTAAGGTAGATATATTGGGGGAGGTCCCAGGGTCAAGCCTGCGGGCCTCCCCTTTTGAGCATTGGTTATAACTTATGTGCATATATATATATATATATGGTTCCTGCTAACTTTAGCAGTAGTTCGGATATACCTATTGGGCCGCCAGATCTGGTGGGGTTCCACTAGATTTGGCAGACCCACCATTTTCTATTTTTTTTGAAAATCGGTTCTCGGGCCCTCATTGGGAATTTTCCCACTACCACATGAAATCCCATGACTAGGCCACATGGCAGCCAACCATTGGGCCACGTGAACCACTTGTACAATCACCTTCCACGTCAATGTACGACCTACCACGTCATCCTGCCATGCCATTTGCCACATCACCATACAGTCTACCACGTGGTTGTCTACCACGTCATCCTGCCATGCCATTTGCCACATCACCATACAGTCTACCACGTGGTTGTACAGATCGCCACGTAGCTTCATTTTACCGTCCATGAAATGACCTGAAAAAGCCAAATATGAGTGACATGTGGCAGCCTCTAGTTGCCACATCACCATGTTGACGTCAGCATCACACATGTCGCCCTCCTGCATGTGCTTTCCACGTATGTTGTACAGATGCTAACGCTATCTCAGAGTTGATGTTGACGTCGCCAGCATCGCGATGCTGACTCATCCCCCTCGGCCGACCGTGATCTAGGTTGACCAAAATTTGACCATGAATCTCTTTCGATCAGTAACTCCATTTGACGATCCATTTGGTGTCGTCGAAATCTTGAGACACACCTTTCACTATGATGTCACTTTCACTGAGCGCTCTTTGAGACCTTGAATTTTTCCTTTCTCATTTGTTGAGGCCATTCCTAGCTTCTTGAGTTGCTTTTATGAAGTTCGAAAGTATCCTTTTATTCTCTAGATCCTTTTTGGATTAGAAGAACTTACATGTGTGATTTTTGTTTTTGCGAACTATTTCAAGCAAGATGTATGATGTTCACAAGGGTTGTAAGAGCATGTTTGTCTGTGGATTATTCTAATGCAATATATGTTGTTTTTCAGTTTTGTTACTCTTTCTTATATTACATGTCCTGAGTGAATGAGTTGTGAATGTATGCATGAATGTGACTTAGACTATTCTCATTATTGACTTGTATGCATGTGTTTCTAACTGTGTACCTTCAAGATAACTATCTAATTGGGTTTCATGCATACTTTAGTTTCATTACGACTCATTCAATTACTATAGTTCGCTCCTAGCAAGGGTAGGGTAGATTATAACTAGATTATACCTGCATTTGCATAGTCTTCATCTACACCTTCCATTTGCATAACCACCCATCACTCACCCCCATCGGTGGATCGGGTTGCAATCGGTAGAACCAACCAGCAATGGTTGTCGGGCCAGAATCTGGATGGGTTCCCTATTCCAAATGGTGAGAGGTCTAATTGGGACTTATTACCAGGGAGAACCTCTTACTGTTGTAGGGATAATTTAGACCTATCAACACTATGGTAGAGAGACCTTGATAAACGAATGGGACATGTGATGGACTAAGAGTAGTGAAGGGGTACATTCCTTGGGTTGGGAAGGTCAAGAGGAAGAGAGTTGGAGGAAATCCAAGATAGTTGTAGGAGAATACTAGTGGGTTGTGTGATACCTGAGTTGTGAGTGGACAGTGAGAGACACCCTTTTCTTTTAGATTCCTAGCCCTAGCTTCAAAGTGACTTGTTGTTTATATCTAGAACAACAAGCCTATGGTTGGGTGGAATGTATGTCCCAAGCAGTTGGTTGCACAACTATTTTAAAAAGATAAGTTATTATATGTTCTTATGAGTTAATGTATGATTTTAGTTGTTGTGCATTTCTACTCCATGAATAGGAATGAAACATACACGTTCACAACTCCAATGAGCCTCTTCTCTTTTGGCTCAATTTTTAGAGGCTTGTGATCTAGAAACATTTGCAAAAGCTTATGGCCATCTATATTGGGACACAAAAATGAATGAAGAATATTGTTTCTCAATGGCAAATGAAACTTGGGATCTTGTACCTATTTCCAAAGGAAGAAAACTTGCCAAATGTAAATAGGTGTATAGAACAAAGCATGCATCAGATGGAAGTGTTGAAAGACATAACTCCTAGTTAGTTGTCAAAGGATTCTCTAAATTTGAAGGCATTGACTATAATGGAACATTTGTCCCCATAGCCAAAATGAATTCCATCTACCTTGTTCTAGCCTTTTTCACCTCACATAAATTGGAGGTCCATCAGATGGATATTAAATCCACCTTCTTGCATGGGGATCTGCAAGAATAAATCTACATGGAGCAACCTTTTGGCTATGTTCAAAATGACTCCAACCTTGTATGATGCTTTAATAAATTTCTCTATGGTCTTAAGCAAGCTCCTCGGGCTTGGTATGATAAAATGGATAGCTTTATATACCAAGAAAGTAGGAAGTCATCTCATAGTATTTTTTCTTCATGTTTATGACCTTATCCTCACTAGTAGTAACCCTAAACTTTTAACCAGTGTGAAATCCATCCTTAAGAAGAAATTTAAAATGATATACTTAGGCTATTTGCATTATTTCTCTAGCCTCCAAGTATTGCAAACCAAGGAAGGAATTTATCTTTCCCAATATCAATATGCATGTGACCTTCTTTGTCACTTTCACATGGAATATTTTAAACCAACCCCTTCGCCTTCTAGTCTGGAGTAAAACTCGTTGCCAAATGTACTACACCCAAAGTATATGCCACTCTATTATGTTAGTTAGTTGGTAGCCTTCTATATTTTACTCATACCCTTCCTAATATTTCATTTTTTGTTGGTCTTGTTGCTTGGTATATGAAAACACCCCATGTGAGCCATTGGAAAGCAACAAAATGATACTTTGGTATATATGGGGTATAACTCAGTTTGGGATACATTACAGTTTAGGGTGGAATCCTTTGTTGGTTGATTTCATTGATTTGGATTGGGTTGGTGATCCTAATGATCGAAAGCCTACTGCAGGTTATGTTTTCATTCTTAGTTTTGTACTTGTCACTTGGGCTTGTAAGAAACAACAGGCTCTTGCTCTTTCTTCAATAGAAGCAAAGTACCCAGTAGTAGTTAATGCAAGTCAAGAAGCCTTGTGGCTTCGACAAATCTTTTCAAAGTTTGTATTCTAGCAACTACATTCAACCACCCTCTGGTGTGACAATTAGAGTGCCATCAAGATCACCAAATATACAGTTCATCATCAACACAACAAACACATTGAACTACAAATGCACTTCATCAGAAAACTCAGTCATGAGCATTTTCTTCAAGTGCACTTTTTCCCTACAAATGATCAAGTTGTAAACATTTTCACAAACTCTCTTATAGAAGTGAAGTTTTCCAAACTTTGATATATGTTAGGAGTTCATGAATTTTTCATGAAGGGGGGATAGGTTCTAATGCATCCTTCCTTCTCCTATGGTGTCACCTTTGCAAATCCTTCAATCATATCCCAAGTTGTTCTTAGGGGGAGATGTTAGGATATTTAGACACTTAGAAATTCATTAAGATCAACTTGGTATAATGTGTCTTTAGGTAAAAGCGTGTTTCTTTAGTGTTCATTAGTATGCATTTGTAGTTATGTAATATGATAGTCATGATATGTTCTAGACATAAAGTTATCCAACGACTCATATCCTCCTCGATATTAACAACTATTGATCTATGTTTTAACACTCGATTGGTCCATGATCTCTATTTAAAGAGCATGGAGGGTCATTTGTTGAAGATCAATTGTGAGAAACTCTTATGTAATTTTTTTTCTTTCGCATTAATATATTGCCTCAAGTGGCCATGTTGGTTGGTGTCATGCACTATTTCCCTCTTCAATGGTTTTAAACATATAATACATTGGTGTACTAATATTTTATATAGTTGTGTGAGTAGTTGCTTAAGGTGTTCATCCTATGTGGAAATACCTTTTTTTTAACACCCCAATGTCAAAGATTGTCCATCTAAATAGTGTCAAGGAACATCAAAGATGACAATGTACAAGTGTCATGATTATGCGTGGATAAGGTCAAATTGTTTCGTTTTTTAAATTGTCTCTTCTTTAGTCTAGGGCATGGTGGTGGCCATGTCTTTGGAAATGGTAAGAATGAGTTATTTAATGAACAAATCCAAGAGGTTGGGGTATTTAAGGTCAATCCTACAAAGGCTACATCATTATTGTCACTCGGGGATATAATCATGTTGAGACCTCAACCCACCTCACTTCAAGACCCTTTTTATTTTTAAATTTGGCATTAATTTCATCTTCAAAATGTTTTTCAATACATGTTATCTTCAGCATGTTCCTAAAGTTGCCTTGATTATGATAAAGCATGATGACTAGTTCATTTTGCATTGTGAATGCATGCAAACTTATGGTTTGGAGACATGATTTCAAGTCTATGTGATTGCATAGGCATGTGTTTGGCTATTTATTAAAGATTCTTTTATGAAGTCCACTCAAGCATGATTTCATGCTAGTTGTGTGGTTTCTTACATAATGCTTATAAACATTGATGCTCATGACTTAGACACATTTATGATTCGTAGATTGATTATATCATTATAATGCTTGATGAGATTGTGTATCATTCTGTGTAGGTATTCTGCTTCACTATCTCAGGTGTCATTGAAGACCTACTCTATAAACATGGTCATGTATAGGGTGATGGGAGATTGTACGTAAGGTTAGGTAGTTAGTTAATGAGAAGAATGGTCATAACAACATTTGCACTTGAGAATGGTGTGAAAAAGTCATGAACATGGATTCAAAGTGAATCACATTGATGTCAGATTGTGTTTAACAATGCAATTACATAAGCATGTAGAATATGAAACTCCAACAACTGTATAGGCCATTTCCTTGTGTATCATCAAAATGGAAAATTTTCAAAATTCCAATCAAAATCCAAACAAAAAACAATTATGTTTTCTCTCATCGAGTATTGATTTGAGTAACCCTTTTACAACATTTGGGGCATAATTTTATATTGATGTTGGTGAAAACATTATGGGTGTGTTTTTCCTTTTGAATTTACCGCGTGTTACCTAATCAGTCTGATTCCCAAGGTGTTTTTGTATGGGTTGTAGTCAAGAATCACTAAAGAAACACATCATGGGTTTAAAACTAAGTTGGTTTTGTTCAAAAAAAAAATAGAAGAAGAAAATTTGAGCATCATTGGATTGCATCGCAAAGTTGTTCTGTTGAGCATTGATGTCTTCTCATATAGCTACTATAATAACACAGACCATGGTAATGGTTGTGGTGATATCAATTATATTGGTTTTCCTTATTATTGAAACTCTTGCTTCAATTGATTTGTGTATTATGTGTAGAGCATTGAGAAGAAGTCTGAACATCAAGATGTTTGCAAACATAAGAGTTTCTTCTTCCGTCAATGAGAATGGTGGGGAATGTGACATTGTGTCATAATTATGGTGTGCAATGTTCTATTTTGATTTGACAAACATAATAGCTTATGCTTTAACAACAACCCCATTCTAAGAATGCGGTCATCTTATACAAAATAAACATGTTCTATAGGAGAAAAAAAATCTTGGTAGAGAATAACACTACCCCACTTTTATCAACTTAACAAAACCTTTTAATAAAATAGATTTTACTTATATTATAGATGAAATAATTTATTTATAACTTATTTAAATGAAAATCATTCTAATATATTTATAAATAATAAAAATAATTTTTTAAATCTTTAAAACCGTTTTAATAATTTTATTTTATCTTTCACTCTCGAGACATTAAATCCAATATAGATGTGAATTAATAAGACATTAAATCCAATATAGATGTGAATTTATATCCTTAATGAATGGTTGTATTTATTTTCATATGACATGTATTCACTCTTAAACAAACATGGAAATTTTTTAATTATGAAAAATGCTTACTTGAACTACATCACATAAATACTTATTAGTCACCTAATAAAAAAATTAAAATATATTTTTAATTGTACTTAAGAAAAAAATATGTTTTTTAATTATATCGATGGTGAGGATGACAAGGGATAATAATTAGGTGTACTTTTTGTCTTTTTATCAACCTTTTCAACAACTCCATTAAGTGTTCCTAATCATTATTTCTAATTTAAAGTTATTATTTTGTCCATTAAGTAGTTTTTATTTATTTTTAATTTAAAATTATTATTTTTGGTACCATGTCATGTCTTTGCCTTCGAATTAACTCCATGATTTAGATCATCACGATTGTGATTTACCTATCATTAAAATAGAGTTGCATTGCTTTTATTGTAATATTCAATGATTTGGTGTCTTGTGAAATCAGGAATGAATGGTGGTGTTTCAATCACATCATGCCTTTCACTAAACAATTTCACAACCAAAATATTCTAATATTCAATATTTTGGTATCTTAAAACAGAGACCAATGGTGGTGTTTCATGTCATGATTTCACTACACTACTTTATCACCAAAATATTGAAATAAACCCTACCCTTTCCTATAATACACCAAAATACATCAAAAAGTTCCACTTGTTTCTCCATGTATGTACGTGTGATATGGGAGTATATGCATGCATGTATGGAAAGTGCATGTCACATAAAATTAAGAGGAGTTTCAACAATTAAATTAAATTA